>JANLJB010030925.1:0-10875 GCA_026212285.1 Bursera cuneata | reverse complement strand
TAAAAACTAAATAATTTTAGTAAGTAAAATTATTTTGTAATTATTTAGTAAATTATTTAGTAAATTTTTAAAATTTATAAAAATTATTTAGTATATGAAATATATTTTTATTATTTTTTATGAATTTTTAAATATTTTATATTATTTTAACAAAAATAATATCGAGAATGACTATAATGTTAATTAGTTTCAAAGGATTATAAAAAATAGAGTCTTTATATTATTTTATAATCAATGGATAAGTTTGTTATTTTAGATATATCAGAAGAGTTTTTATGATATTTCTCTTAAATTTTACTATAGCACCGTTAAATATAACTAACGGTGCTATAATATTAAGGGGGGTCAGTGTTAGTTTAAAATTTAGTGGGGTGATTGATGTTAGTTTAATCAGTGGGATGCTCGAGTTTACTAAAAAATTTAATGGAGGGTCGAGAGTAAATACCCCGTTCATTATAGTAATTTAATCTCTATGCATCTTAATCTTTTTCTCATTTTCCCATTTGGTACAAAATGAGATAAGCACGGCTCTTTCAAGGGATTTTGAATTGAGAATCACAACAATTTACAAACGTATACTTCATATTTTCTCCAAGTAAGTCATGAATCATCCCAAAGACTGGAGGGCTAAGCCTAAGCTAGCACAATTTACATCAAAATACTGTTAAAATAACGAAATAAAACTTTTACGGAAGGTATTTCACATGCCCTCCGACATGTGATCATAGTCGATGTCAACTCTTTGAGAATATTTGGAACAAAAGTTGGCCCTAGCTCAAGTCCCAACTGCGCAGAAACTTTGGTTGACAAAAGTAACATTGGAGCCTTACCTTTTTTGTATAAAGAAATGTTTTGTTTCACGATCCTTCTGCCCATGCAAACAGCAAACCCGTGCTCATACCGACTGGACTAGATTCTCCTACACCCGAGGCAGTGCACAATCGTATGAGTTATGTTTAATATATGTAAAAGCAATGCGATCAGTGTGATTAAACATTGCTTCTTCTGGCAGCCTGTCAATGATGCTACGTGAAAACATCATTCTGGAAGCCAGGTTTCTATCAGTTGCACACTTGCACTTCAACATTTTCACTTTCCAGCATACTAAGTGGAAGGTTGCAAATTAGTTGGTCTTTGGACATTTTGTCGGTCATGAAGGAGTCTCTTTGTCCACAAAGATTGTTCTATGGAGAGTAATTGCATGTGTTATCATTTAATTTGCCAACATGCAACCGCTTTCTTCTTATAGCTGCTAGACTAATGAGAGTTCTAAATGAGGGATTAGGAGGGCAATGATTCTGGTTTAGGGTGGTAAAAATATAATGGGAAACTACTTAGCATTTACTTGGTTAGAGGTGATTTGCTGGTACTTTTGCAGTTCTAGTTTATGAATTAGAGAAGGGAAATCTTACATTAAAATGACATGGAAGAGCTGCCTCCAACCAACAGTGAAAGAAGATGCCCGTATTTCTGTTTGGTCAACATTAATAGAGGAGTGAATAGATACATTTGATGAGAGAAAAAAGACGAAAGTCACAGGATGAAAACAAGAACGCGTAAGCATGTGCAAGTAAGCCCCACTACAGCTCGACATTCAGTAGTGGTAACACCTGTGTCAAATCTTCTACGTTTTGATGATATGGCAGTCGTACCTAGCAATGCCCCAGCACTAATATGAAGCAGCAGGTACATGTATGATGTGCCAACGATTGCTTTTTTGTAGTTCCCCACCTTATTAACGATAGAACCGCGTTTCACCAGAGATTAGACCTCCGGGATATCCATTTATCCATTTAGCATTAAAAAAAATCAGTGAGTTATCGATCGTAAATTGCATCCATGTGTCAACGACACTGTTAGTTGTCTGCCAGCGCACAAGCAGAATACCCAAGTTGCTTACTTTCAGTATTGATGAGAATTCAGAACCGAAAGTTCTCTGTTTTCATTTGTCATGACAACTGACAAGAATCAACGAATGATGAATCCCAATCCCGTAGCCAGTTTACGGGGAATGTCCTATACAAAGTTGTATGTCCCTCGTAGGCATTTAATTTTTTCGAAGAGCTCAAACCTTCTTTCTGAATGCATTCAAGCTGTTGCATAAAGAACTAATCAGGATATATCATCAATTGAACTGATGTTCATTTTCCTCATTTCCCTATCCAAGTTTTTTAATAAAAATATCAGTTCTTTAAACTGGGGATGAGAACTGTGATCCACATAAAATGTTGTGATCACCCCATGTAACTCAATAAAACTCCATCCAGGGAGTTTTCTCAGACCAAGAGACCTCATTAGGGTCCATGCTTTGCCCACACCATCCCATCTATCCAGTGCAGCATAGCAGTGTGCTACCTGAACATAATTTCCAGCGTTTGCAGGCCTCAACGAGAGAACATCATTGGCGATAATCTTACCAAGTTCCGTTTTACCGAAGGTGCGACAAGCATCAAGGAGTATGCCTAAAACATCCACTGTGGGGTCTGAGAAATTCCTCTTATATAAGTTGTACGCCTCCTCTACCCCACCAGCTCGACAAAGCATATCAATGATACATGCACGATGTTCAAGTTCAGGTTCAATCCCAAAATCTCTAGACATTGATTCTAATATGCTCAAACCATGATGAACAAACCCACTATGACTACATGCAGAGAGAACAGCAAGGAAAATCACATTGTTAGGCTCAATCCCAGTACGCAAAAACTCTTCGTATATCTTCAAAGCAGTCTCTCCTTTGCCATGGGAACCATATCCAAATATTATCGTGCTCCATGAGACCAAATCCTGTTGTTGCATCCTGTCAAAACACTTCTGAGCAGCATCTAAGTCCCCGCATTTGCAGTACATGTCAACCAGAGCAGTATTAATCAAGATGGACGGTCCCAGGCAAATCCTAATAACAAAGTTGTGGATCCACTTTCCCTGGTGAAGTGCCCCAATGGAAGCACAGGCTTGGAGGAGGGAAACAACCGTTATCGAGTCAGGTCTTTGAAGGGATGTCCTCATTTTCGTGAAGAGGTTTAACGCCTTTGAGAAATGACTGTTCTGAGCATATCCGGCAATTATTGCATTCCAGGAAACCAAATCTCTTTTACCCATGCTATCAAAAACAGCACAACTCTGCGCCGGTTGACCACATTTCGCATACATGGTGACAAGGGAGTTTTGGGCTGGGATGTCTAGTGTCATTCCTTGCCTTATAATGTATCCATGAATTGATGTCCCTAAATCTAAGCAATCCAATTGTGCACAAGCTGAAAGAGCACTAGCTATGGTGGCATTAGATGGCTTAACTCTTGATTTCAACATCTCATAGAAGACTAATAGTGCCTTATCTGCATAATCATTCTGCACAAGCCCTGATATCATTGCCGACCACAAAACCACATCCTTATTAAGTATCCGTTCAAAAATCCGAAAAGCAATATCAACATCCCCACACTTCAAATACATAACCATACTCGATGTTACAACATGTGCATCCAAGCTAAATCCAGCTCTTATTATTTGTCCATGCACCAACTTTCCCAATTCAAGATCATTTTCTATCGTATTTGCGAACAGCAGAGCTCCAAATGTCTGCTGGTCAGGCTCTACACCTTCAATCCTCATTCTATACAAAAGCCGTAATGTTTCTCTAACATCACCAACTTGGGCATACCCTGAAATCAGAGAATTCCAAGAAATTAAATCCCTTTTATCCATTAATTCAAACAAGTCCCTCGCATCATCAACACTCCCGCATTTGCTATACACATTAATAATGGAATTAACCAAAGCTATATCAATCTCGAAACCGTACAAAACAACGCAACAATGCAAACACTGGACATGTTTAAGCTCCAAAACTCCACGCACCAGCTCTAACAAAGTCACTACACTAGGCTCAATCCCACGTAACCTCATTGCATTAAACATGCAAAACGACATTTTTACTTCACCCGAGCGGGAATAACACCCAACAATTGCAGTCCAAGGAACCACGTCTCTTTCAGGCATCAAGTCGAACACTTTCCGCGCGTGGTTTGTGTGACAAAACCTCGCGTAGAAGTTGATCAAAGAAGAAGAAACGTAAGGATCCGAAGAGAACCCATTAACGATTATGTGTTGATGTAACAAAAGACCCAGTGAGAAGAGGTTTAGCGAAGTGCAACATTTTAGGAGACTGGTGAAGGTGTGGGTGTCTGGTGGAGGGTTGGCCATGAACATGGAGACGGTTAAAACGAATTCACGGTGTGAGTTTTGAGAAGAGAGGCTTTTAGTAAGCGAAGTGAAGAGTGATGATTTGAGCTTGTTCATAATTCATATCCTAGTTTAACTCCATTACAGGATTAAGAAGAGGCTGAACAGCCTGAGCAAACTTCCTCGTTATTAATGTCGTCTTGCATGTATTTGTTTTTTTTTCTTAATGGTTGAACGACATGTGGCATGTAGACCATCTTTCGGACGACATGCCGTCTTTCTGTATCGTTTGCAAATACAAGTAATAAGCTAATAACCACACATTAGTAGACCCAGCTATGTATTTTGCAACTGTGAAGTGTACAGTATAACAAATGAAATTTATTTAAATCAGATCAGAGTAAGGGGAGGCACTCTCGTGTCCAACAATCAAAAAGGGAATAATATGATGAATCTAATCTATACTTGGTGCATTAAAGATGAATACAAGAAGCAAAAATAGATTAAATTAAGCGTAATTCTAGTTCTTCTTTGGATATTCCCTCGCCCCGAATATTGTCGATCCAATTCTGACATTGGTACTACCCATTTCAATCTGCAAAACCATAAAACTCGTCATTAGTTGTGCAACACTTGCCAATCGTGGCTGATCAGAAAGACACATCTCGTCTTTCTTACCGCTAGCTCAAAGTCCCCAGACATGCCCATTGATAGTTCACATTGCTCTTCTGGTATTCCAATTGCCTTGCAAACCTCGCTTCTGCAGTTTGCTAATGTCTGATTACAAGACAAAATTATCAGTCGATTTTGTTTCTTCAAAGCACATGGAAGAAAAGAAAGGAGAGAGCAAAATGAATGCGAATGAAAGTAAAATCTAATTATTACCTTGAAGTTCTCTGGAGTTGATGTATAATCCAGCATTCCTATTGTCATGAGACCGCAAAACTCAAGGTTTGGGCAGCTTTGACTAACATATTGTGCAAGTTCCACGCATTCTGAGGGCTCAACACCAGATTTTGCTACAACAGAGCAGAGACCAAACAACAGCTCAGAACTATTATCAACTAGTAGATCAACCACTTAATCAAGTGAAATTTTATAATTTAAATGATATTTACATAAAGGGAATTCAGATTTTAGTGAATACTGAAATGCTTATCACAACTAGGAGATAGAAGCAGTATTTAAAAAAAAAAATAGTTATACATTTTCACATCCCAGAGAAATGTCACTCATAAAATTTGGTAAGAGAGATGTACTATCGCATTGCAAGGAAATCTATATGGGTATGACAAATCCTTTGGTGTCATTTGAGAAATAACAAGCTCCCCGATTAAATATTTATAATGTTTGCATGAGAAACTACATTAATAACTAACTAAACTAAACCAAGAGGGAGCAGTATTCAATGGATAATACGACACCATTTAATATCAATATTAAGGGCATAATCTAAGTGAAAAGCACGTTTCACACTAGACTGGAGGAGAAGAGCTAGAGGCAAAATAGATAGCTAATTGCATGGATTGGAGAACCAATTACATTATCTTTGTTGCCTCCATAGATGAGAATTGAATATTCAATTATCAGGCCATGAAAATTGTGAAAAAACAACAGCCCTTCAACAATGTTCAAGTATTTATAAATATAATGATTTTAAGAACAAAATGGTGCAAAAGTGAACAAAGCAAGATCATTGTCGACAAACTTCATTACAACTTAAAAGTAATCATACCAACGTCAGTTGCTATCTTTTTTTTTAAAAAAAAAAAAAAAAAAAAAAAAAAAAAAACTNAATATTTTTTTTTAAAAAAAAAAAAAAAAAAAAAAAAAAAAAACTTATGATTAGAAGGCAATATTTATAAAGTTAGACGACAGATAATGCCATAGTTTCAGGATTAAATATACTGATTAACTTACATTCTTCTCCACTAGTATTAACTTGGACCAGAACCTTTAATGGCTTTCTTCCAAGACTTGAAACCATACGATTAAGACGATCTGCAATCTGCAGAACAGAACAAGATGTAGTGAAACAAATTGAGACAGCAACCAAAGGGCTTACCAAGGCACTCAATTCATTGAACAAGTCAGTAGTTTCCAGTACGTCTTACTCAAGTCTCTAAAATATTAAATAAAAAGCAAAAGAAAGCAGCACAAACTCAACTTTTACGACATCATAAGATAAAAGAACAAAACTTTTCTTAGAGAAAAAAAACTAAACTTGGCACAAGGATTACCTTCTGGTCATCTACAGTTTCTACCATTGCAAGGTTTGGTACACTAGCTGCACAAATAGCAGAAGTCTATAATCAAAAGGAAAACCAAATTTCTTCCTCTATCAATAGGTGAAAGTTATGTAAAATGAAGTGGAAATAAAGAAAACCAAAAGCTTTATTACTGAGTAAAGCTTTCACTTTATTGCTCTGTAAATTTCCAATAAAATGCCACTCGATATCCTCTGGAAGCTGCAGGTTCAAATCCAGCTAACAAAGTCAAAAACTTTCCTTCACAATAAACACAAAACCAAACATCAAATTGTTTACGTTATCATCTCAAGCTTAAATGAATTTTCAAACAATAATAAAATAAAATGTTTCTACCAATAAAACCTAAAATCACGCAAAATCAACATAAAGAGGACCTGAGGAGCTTTCTCGACGAGTTCTTGAACGTAATTTTCACCAAAGGTTCGATGGCCGGCATCGTAGACTTGGCGGACGAGAGATACCGGCTTGGTCTTGCTCACGGCAACGATTCGGACCCGGTCCGGCCCGCGACCAGACCGTTCGGCCGCTTGGCGAACTCTTTGGATCACAGAACGTAGCGCCGCCGCAGCGACACCGTCTGTGGCTGCTGATGACGCGGCCATGCCTTCTGTGTTCTCTTCCTCTCTTTTCCTGCTCACTGGTTCCAGAATGCTCATGCCTCTTCCTTCACTCTTCCACTACTGCTCAGAATCAGATTGCGCCAAAACGACGCGTTTATAACTATAACGAAACGACAAAGCGTTTAATTCATTTTTAGCAATCGGTATGTTTTATTGTTCAAAATTAGTTTTATTTTGATAATTTAAATTTTAATGACAATATTGAAGAAATAAATAATTAGTTTGTCAATTCAATTGCTTCAAAATGGACAGAAAGGAATTAAATAATTGGAGAACTGTTCAATTTTAATTATTTGGGTGGACAAATTCTCTCAAAGGCGATATATATTAATTATTATATATTTATACATAAATTATGGAAGAATATATAAATAAAAATGAAAGCAAAAATCAGTTGGAATTGTAAATGTTGTTGTCAAATGCCGTTTGCTGGTGAATTCTAGACTTGACGATCCATCTATGGAGCTCGAATGCAACAGCAAGAGAAGCTAAAGCTGCAAGTAGTCCCACATAAAGCCATTTCCATTTTTCATGTGCATGTACATGACTGATGACATGTATGATCCCTTCAAATATATTTGCTATGCTTAGAGCAATTACTGTGTACCCCATCGCATGATGGTATCTCTGCCAACACTTGCGACATCCATCTTCTCTTCTTGGTTGCAGCAAAGTGGTCAACATCTGAAACATGCATAAAATTAAACAGCAAATATTGTAGAAGTTGATCATTACAGAGAGTTTCAAATGTACTTACTTGTATGGTTGCAAATGTGAATACAATTATGCCTAGAATTCGATGTGTTTTGAGAGTGTAATGTTCGGAAGAGTTTCCAAGCCATAAGCCAATGCCCCATCCGATTGTGCCAAGAATGTATCCTAAGCTTTGGCACAGTACGTGAAGAGGGTACCATTCATCATACTGCAACGGAAATTTTCTCGAGTATCTGGCAATGATTGCGCCAATGGGCAACAGAGTCCCCCATCCTATGATGTTTAGAATGCCATGAACCTGTTAAGTTATCTTCATGAATCATCAATTATAATAAGCTAAATGAGACACATAACATTAAACAATTGTTTGAATTATATGTATATATATATGCTTACAGTGCCTAGGTTAGGCCGACGATGCAGCAAGCTTTGGCCTTTAAATGATCTTAGATGTGTACTAGTCGCTCTCACAACAGTCTTGGTGTGCTGAAGAGAAGTAGCTTGCACCTGGGGCTCCATATTACTTTTTTCTGCTCGCCATACATTATTTTTGCTCACAATTTCCATGAGAGAAAGCTCATCGTTGAATGAAGAAGGGTGGGCACTAACACATGGCAAAGGAAAGATCAAACTGAGGATTATAATGCAATAGGAGATCATGGTCATGGTTCTCCTCTGCTCAACAAAAGAAAATATTTTGCAACAAGAATTTCAATATCTGTAATTTGGTAGGCGGCAGCTCCTAGTTATCCTCAAGCTGCTACTTATTGACATTGATGTATAACATCAAATAAAGGATCCCAAATGAATATATAAACAATATTCACTTTTCCTTTGGTTTATAGTCACAGAAGATATTGAAAATTCTAAGTTACTTTAAATTTCAGGAGGTTATGCAATATGATGCAACCTAGACTAGGGTCACATTGATGCTATACAGCCTATACCTCAATTTTTCTTAAACAGAAGGGCTAGCTCTTGAGAGAATAAGTGCTTTTCTTATCAGACTAGGGAACCCTGTACCTTGCTTTAATATCTTCAGACAATTATATCAGATTTTATTCTGTTTACTCTTTTTTCTTCGCCAAGTTATTTGATCAACTTTTCTCTTCCTCCTAATAATATATATAGGGTTTATTCATCAATAATATTCTTCTAATGAGTTTTTATTATTAACCCATGTAATCAAACTGAGTAACTATGATCATCCCCTTTCATCTGAAATTGAAATATAGTGCAGGCAGGCCAAGGCCACCGCACTCTAGCTAGGCATGATATGGCAATGAGTGACTGGTACCAAGATACCAGGCGAGATTCACTGTCTATTGAGCTTACTTTACAGTTGGGATACAGAATCACCGGGAAGACCAACTTTCCTTTACATCTAATCAATCGGCTAATTTATTATTAATTATAGAAGAGGCATCAGTACTTTGCAAGCAGTTTGCTGAATGAAGACCACACAAATAAAGCAAAACTTGTGCATTCATTTTCCTTTGGTCAACTATCTCCCGCCAATTTATCTATATAAACAGATGCCCTATCAGGATATTCCCAGTTCGCAATCGTAATTTTCCCTTAGCAACCATGAAGTTGCTAACAGTCTTCATTGCACTCTCAGCAACAATTGCTATTGTTGCAACTGTAAATTACCTAGATGTTGACAGTGAAGACTCGAATATGCAAAGTGATCAAGGGACGAGGGAGTCAGAAATGGCAGAAGTAACTTCTTTAAGAGGGGTGAGCCGGTTCCTGGCGCAGCAAAATTTGGTCGCCAATATGACTTGTGATAAGTTTCCTCGCGTTTGTCGCCTGAAGAGGAGTCCAGGCCCGGACTGCTGCAAGAAGAAATGTGTCAATGTGAAGACGGATCGTCTGAACTGTGGAATGTGTGGCTACAAGTGCAAGTACACGGAAATATGTTGTAAGGGTCATTGCGTGAATGCTTCATTCGATAAAAGAAATTGTGGCGGGTGCAATAAGAAGTGCAAAAAGGGGGAGTTTTGTGTTTATGGGATGTGCAATTATGCATAAACGCTTCACTACTGTCACTTGCAGACAGTAATTATCTATCTCTAGACTCTTCCTTACTAAAATTTATTTTACATCATATTGAGATAAGTTAATGTATTCTTTCCCAGAAAAGGACATACAAAGCACTTTAAATTACATGAAATATTAACAGTTTGAAGCGAATAAGCACATATTTAATAACTCTTTTATTAATAAGTCTTTCTTATGACAATGTGCTGCTGTATGTAAAGGCATCTAGCAAGGCCTTGACAGCAAAGTTTGGTAATGAAGCTTTCTTATTGTCAAGTACTGACTAGCACATTGAAGATTCAAACTGTGCAAATTTGAGTCTCGGACACTGTTTTCAGAATTTCAGTTGTGGAGCAAAATTGACAAGTGAATATATTATTATTATGGATCCAGCTTTCTGAACTTATCAGTAAATGTAGCTATTGGTCTGGACATCTATAGTTTTAAATTTTTACTATTGATCAACCAAAGCATCAGATTGTAGAGCTGTGTGCGTCTAGTTTACTGGCCAAATTTACTGGGGAAGCAAAGACCATGGGCCGATATTTCTGACATTTATGGCCAATTATTTACAATTTAAAGACAGGTATTTGAATAGTTGATTCTTAGCGCAGCATAAGGGGTAAGTAAGGTCAAACTGAGAGAGAAAATGTGCTTAGGGAAGGTACATAGTATCAAATGGTTGCTTCATCTTGTAAAAGACAATAAAACAGTTGATGCAGAGTCAATTTATTTTGTAAATTCTCATCAACTTGCTGTCATATATCCTGGATTTACCATGTGATTTGATCCTGAAAAGGAAATTCTGATTCGGTCAAGGGCTGCAGCATTGCAGGATAGCCAAACCATTACCAAATATTCCGAGTTCTTGAACAAGTCAAAACTTGCATTACAGAGACGTCAAGGCAAGAAGCTAGCTGTTGTATATATACATATATATATCTTTAAGAGAACTTAGTGCTTCTATAACTGCTACATCTTAGAAAGTGTTACCCAAGTGTAGGTAGTCTTAATTATAGTCCTCGGTGAGTCCAAGTATCGTA
>JANLJB010030924.1:0-37449 GCA_026212285.1 Bursera cuneata | reverse complement strand
AAAAAAAAAATGCTTCAAGACACATGCAATGTTAGTGGTGGGTGCTTCTTCTGAAAATGGCTTTTTAAATTGAATAAGATACAAGATTGAAATTCATGAAAATAAGTAAAGGTGCTTTTAAGATTTTGGTACAAGAAAAGAGGAATCTAAAATTGATTTAATGTGTGGCGTAAAAATGAAAAATGGATGTAGGATAGTTCTAAAATTAAATTTCTTGATTTTATTAAAAAAAAAAAAAAGAATCAATGAGGATTAGAGCTATGTTATTGATTTATGGTTTTGAAGTATAAATATTCAAAATAATAAAAAATAATCAAAATAGAAGAGTTATTTTGATATTTAATAATTTCAATATATTTTTTTATTATCTAACCAAGTTGGATGAATAAGAGGATATAATTGTTTTTTACAAACTGACAAGTGTTCGTCTGTCAAAATAGTGATATGTTGGCCGTCGATTGGCCATGTAATAAACATATATATATCAATTAATCACCGAAGATTTGACTATGATTCGAGAGTTGTAACTATTAGATCAATAACAAAATATATTCTAAAGATTAAATATGAAAAAAAAAAAGCTAAAATAAGATTTCTTCTCTAAATGGAGAGATAAGTGTTTTATAAGTACTCCTTAAATACCATACTTCAAAGTCAAAGGTATCAAAAATCTGTTTACATGATAGAAACAAATCTTGACCAAGTTTACTTAAATAGAAAATAAGTTAATTTACAAGTCTCATAGATTACTTCCTCAATTGCAAACCCATAAAATCACATAACCAAAATGATGTAAATGGTATCCTAAACTCTGATTAATCCTTCAATATGTAAACAAGATCCAGGTCATAAACCTATTGTAGCAATAAAATCTCACCCAAGAGCAAGAAGATTATAATGCACAAATAAATGTTTTAGAGTAATTATTTAGTACAATATCAGTTTAACCCTTAAATATTTGTAAAATGATGTTACCATCCTTCTTATTGCTCATGATAAAATTTCTATTTTATCTTTGAATTCATAATACTGAAAATTAAAGTTAAAGGGTGAAAGAGGAAATATCACATGAGAAGTCATTCAATTTGTGTTTTAAAGGTGAAAGAGGTCAGGCAAATTACTCCAATTGGGTAAACCATGAAGGGTGTATATTATATTTTTAAAAAGTTTGGTATCAGATCAAAATTGTAGTAAAAATGCACTGGTATCAATAAATATATTTATCGAGGCACAAGAATCCAGACAACAGAAGGAAAGGACAGTGGACGGTAAACCAGATTCCAGTTAACCTGGATAGAATTATATTTATTTTTGTTTTGATAAAAAATTTAATTCTATCTTTAACAACCCAAGCTCTTTCAACTTTTGGTTTTGAGCCCCACCATCATTATAAAACTCCACACGCATCACACCATTTGCGTCTTCTAAGTAGTCTTTATTTTTGCTTCTACTTTGACCATTGGTCTACGTCTACTTCCTCTTCTTCCTCTTCTTATTTTCTCTTTCTTTTCTTTCTATATATACTCTTCACTTTCTTTCTGGTTTCTATACATACACTGTCACTCACTCTCCTTTCTTTCTTTCTTTCTTCTTTTGTTTGGTTTGCCCTTGTCGGTTCTTTTCTTTCTACCAAACCAAGCTGGCTAGACTTCAGCTATCTCGAAGCTCTGTTATTTAAATGTTTGTTCTTTTGAGCTGAAAGAAGAGAGAAAAGGGTTGCTTTGATCATTCACTTTGAATGGTTCAAGCAGTTCAGATCTCTCATTCAATGGACTCAGTTTAAGATTCTTCTTTCTTGTGTCAAGTTGTCAACTTACTTGGTGGGTGTTTTTGTTTTGGTTTAATTGAACAAGTTGGTTTTGTTTCGTTGTTGTTGGTGTAATGGCGGAGGCAACAGAAGCAGCGAAAACATTGCCACCTGAGGCAGAGAAGAAGAAAGAGCAAACCGTGCCATTTTACCAGCTGTTCTCGTTTGCTGACAAGTATGATTGTTTTCTGATGATGTTGGGTAGTTTAGGAGCCATTGTTCATGGCTCTTCAATGCCTGTTTTCTTCCTTCTCTTTGGCGAAATGGTTAATGGCTTTGGCAAGAACCAAATGGATTTGCCCAAAATGACTCATGAAGTTTCCAAGGTATAAACTTTCACAATTACATACAAAAATTCAATCTCTTTTCTTTGCTTTTCACCGCCATTTCAGATCTCAAAGATCTGATTTTTACATACCCTTTATTCTTCTTTAATGCAGTACGCACTTTACTTTGTCTATCTCGGACTGGTTGTGTGCTTATCATCTTACGCAGGTATCTTTTATTTGTTTTTTATTCAGTTTATCATCAATAAAATTTGATCACAGTTGTTGCACTATGGCTCACCCTTGGTGACTCGTGTACACAGGTGGGCGTAATCCCACGTGGTTCATCAACTGTGTTTTGTCTTCTTTTCAATTCTTCTTTTAACACGTAACTAAACATCACTATCTATCACAATTAGTGTGCTTTTCTGCATTATTGTTAGTGTTGGACTGTGATATGCTTTCTTGTGAGTGATCAGAGATTGCATGCTGGATGTACACGGGAGAGAGGCAAGTGAGCACGCTGAGAAAGAAGTATTTGGAAGCAGTTTTGAAGCAAGACGTTGGCTTCTTTGATACTGATGCAAGAACTGGTGATATTGTTTTCAGTGTTTCAACGGACACTCTTCTGGTCCAAGACGCCATTAGTGAGAAGGTCTAGTATTTATTATAATATTTATTTTGTTCTCGTTCTCTCTTTCTTTCTTTCGGTACAGCAGAGTATGTTATGGGGCCAAATCTAGTGATGGGTAGCGATAAATTGCAAAATGCTCATCTGGGTTGTTGATGATACGTTAAATGCGGGTCCCCTAAGGTCACACCAGTGATTTTTCACTTATCTAAGCGTACGTTAGCATATCTTAAGTTAACGTCCGCCGAGCTCTGCGTTTGACATTTGTGATTTTTGGGTTCCATTAAGTACAGGACATCAATTCGATTTTACTTGTAAATGGGCTTGTAAAGTTGCGTATAATTCACTTTTTTTTTGGTTTTTTTTTTCCTTTTCTGGGGAATTCAGGTGGGGAATTTTATTCACTATTTGTCAACATTTCTGGCGGGTTTGGTGGTTGGTTTTGTGTCAGCATGGAGGCTAGCACTGCTCAGTGTGGCGGTGATTCCTGGCATTGCTTTTGCTGGAGGCTTATATGCATATACTCTCACTGGTCTCACGTCCAAGAGCCGGGAATCATATGCAAATGCCGGAATAATTGCCGAGCAGGTGAGCGCTTTGAATTATGTGCAATTACTAATTGTGTTATACTAATCTGTTGTGCTTCTTTTTAAGCAGTGGCAACTTGAAGCAACATCCTCACCGTTTTTGTATGATGTTTTTCCACGTGCAGCATTCAAAAAGAGTTGTTTGCTTTTGGACAACTTTTTCATTTTCATATTGCCTAAACTTGAATTTTGGTTTTTGTAAACGATTGTCAAAATTGTTTAGAAGTTGCAGTGTAAAGTTTCGTTATAGATGTCATTATGCTTTTGATCCTGAAAGCTGCACAGTTACCTCTGAATTACTCTTATTAAGCTTTCATGTTTTCATTTTCTAGCCAGTTTTAATAATGATTTAGCTTTCTCTTTTATTTGCTTAGGCCATTGCACAAGTTCGGACGGTGTACTCTTATGTTGGTGAGGGCAAGGCACTTAATTCCTACTCAGATGCCATACAGAACACTTTGAAACTTGGATATAAGGCTGGCATGGCCAAAGGTCTTGGGCTTGGATGTACATATGGAATAGCTTGCATGTCTTGGGCCCTTGTTTTCTGGTATGCCGGTGTTTTCATCAGGAATGGGCAGACTGATGGCGGAAAGGCATTCACTGCAATTTTCTCTGCCATCGTTGGTGGCATGTAAGATCTTGAGTTGGGACTTAGATGTTTGCCGTTCTTGTCATTTCAGATGTTGAAGCTTATACTTAATTATGATGTAAATTTGGTTGTTACAGGAGCTTGGGTCAGTCATTTTCAAATCTTGGAGCATTTAGCAAAGGTAAAGCAGCTGGTTACAAGTTGATGGAAATCATCAAGCAAAAGCCCTCAATAATTCAAGATACCGCGGATGGAAAATGCTTGTCCGAGGTTAATGGGAATATAGAATTCAAGGATGTAACTTTCAGCTATCCATCAAGGCCTGATGTCATCATCTTCCGGAATTTCTCAATCTTCTTTTCGGCTGGAAAGACTGTTGCAGTTGTTGGTGGTAGTGGGTCAGGAAAAAGCACTGTTGTCTCTCTAATAGAAAGATTTTATGATCCTAATCAGGGTAATTAGGAATTTTTAATTCTGTTAAAATTTTCAGTTTCTGTGGCCTTTAGTGGATGGTCATATTGACATGCCTTATTGATGAGCAGGACAAGTTTTGCTGGATAATGTGGACATTAAAACACTGCAACTGAGATGGTTACGAGATCAGATAGGACTGGTGAACCAAGAACCTGCACTGTTTGCTACCACCATACTTGAGAACATACTATACGGAAAGCCTGATGCGACAATGGCTGAAGTGGAGGCTGCTGCTTCTGCTGCAAATGCTCATAGCTTTATTACCTTGCTTCCTAATGGGTATAACACCCAGGTCGGTATACATGAGCAGAATTAGTTCAAGTTCACTAACAGAAAGTGCTATTGAAGGTTTCCTCAATTTGATGTTATTCACCTTGTTTCATCCAAATTCAGGTGGGAGAGCGAGGAGTGCAGCTTTCTGGTGGCCAAAAACAGAGGATTGCAATTGCCAGAGCTATGTTAAAAAATCCCAAGATCCTTCTCCTTGATGAAGCGACTAGTGCCCTCGATGCAAGCTCAGAGAGCATTGTGCAAGAAGCACTAGATCGTCTGATGGTTGGGCGAACAACTGTTGTTGTTGCTCATCGCCTCTCCACAATTAGAAATGTTGATACAATTGCAGTTATACAGCAAGCGCAAGTAGTTGAGACTGGAACGCACGAAGAACTAATTGCTAAAGCTGGAGCCTATGCTTCATTAATCAGATTCCAAGAAATGGTGAGGAATAGAGACTTTGCAAACCCATCAACTCACCGTTCACGTTCGTCACGTCTTAGCCATTCATTGTCAACAAAGTCCCTAAGCCTCCGGTCTGGCAGCTTAAGGAACTTGAGCTATTCTTACAGCACTGGTGCTGATGGTAGGATAGAGATGGTCTCAAACGCTGAAACAGACCGTAAAAATCCAGCTCCTGACGGCTACTTCTTCCGACTTCTCAAGCTAAATGCTCCTGAATGGCCATATTCAATAATGGGTGCTATAGGTTCTGTGCTCTCTGGTTTTATTGGTCCAACATTTGCTATCGTGATGAGCAATATGATTGAGGTTTTCTACTATCGAAATATGGCATCCATGGAAAGGAAGACTAAGGAATATGTCTTTATTTACATTGGTGCTGGTCTTTATGCTGTTGTTGCATATTTGATACAACATTACTTCTTCAGTATTATGGGAGAGAACCTCACTACAAGAGTGAGGAGGATGATGCTTGCAGGTATTTATTTTTTGTTTCAGTAACCTCTTTGTTGGATGTTTAACTCATCTATTTATATGTTTTTACAACCATGATTCTTACTTTTTCTCCAGCAATCCTGAGGAATGAAGTCGGATGGTTCGATGAGGAAGAGCACAACTCAAGCCTAGTTGCAGCTCGGTTGGCAACCGATGCTGCCGATGTGAAATCTGCAATTGCTGAAAGAATTTCAGTGATACTGCAGAACATGACTTCACTTCTCACTTCATTTATAGTTGCCTTCATAGTGGAATGGAGAGTCTCACTTCTCATCCTAGCCACCTTCCCTCTTCTTGTCCTTGCCAACTTTGCCCAGGTAAGTAAATGTTACTTTACAAACGTTAATGTAATTTCAGATTTATTTGGAAGGTTGAATTAAACTTATGATTAAGAGGGGCTTATGGAAAATTCTTCTTCTCCGTAAAATTTTAATCTGTGCCAGATTTCTGCATCTGCTTTTGATCTCTGGAATCTAATAATTTCACTACATCTTTTCATGAAACGACAAAAGTAAAGTATACGTGGCACTATACTGTTGAATTGCACGTGGTTCCTCCAAGTCAGTTGCATTAACTCCGAAGAAAAATACACATAAGCTCAAATATAATAAAAGCTCACAAATAGCTGTGCGGAATAAAATATGTCAAGATTCCATCAACTTCAAAGCCAGCTAGACGTGTTCTTGTTTAGCCTAGCTTAGTCCTCGAGTCTGTGACTATGAATCTCTTTTCTTTCTTGGTTTCATTTTTTTTATGCTAGTCAACATTTTCAACTTGTCTAGCTTCACTCATAGTTCTCTTTTTGCTCTTAGATTTTTACCAGGCACCGACACTTCACTATCCTGCATATATCAGTTCTGTGTGTGTCAGATTTTATTTTAGTCACCCAAGTGAAAGGCCCTTCTGTTTTTTCCTAGGTACATGAGCTCTCATTGCATTGTTTACTACCCCTCTATGCTAGATGCCACCAATATTGTTAGTCTCGAGAGATTCTTGGCCCGTGATTACATTATTTGTGATACTAGACAATATAAATTCAATTTTGTTTTCCCGGATATAAATTTCATTTTTTTTTCCTGGGTCATCTGTATTTTTTTAATAAAGGATGTCAGTGGTGGCAGTCTTTATTGGCATGGCAGTGACCATAACTCTCACAGAGGGAGAGAGAGATTTGTAAGTTGGTGAAGGGTGCTAACTTGCGCAGTGTGAACATGTATGCACACCCTTTTGGCATTACTTTATTTAGGGGTATTTACTCTGACCCCAGTTAAATTTTGAGAAAATACTTAACTCCAGATTTTTGTTAAACTAACATTTACCCTAAAAAAATTATCACTATTTTTGCAAAAATTAACACTAAACCCCCATAAATCTAGAGGGTACATGTTAGTTTTTGGAGGATAAGTGTTAGTTTAACAAAAATTTGGAGTTAATTGTTTTCTCAAAATTTAACTAAGGGATCAATGTAATTTCCCTCTTTATTTAGTCTGCCATTTATGAGGACTTGGCTGGCTATCAGGATCATCAGGGTTCTTTTACACAAACTATAGCACCTGAGTCCATCGTTAGTTGTATGGGCCATTGTTTCTGAATTCTCGCCTGCTTTATACACAGTTAGAGACTTTATTGCTTAAAGGATTGCATTCAAATACGTAAATGTCTTATTCATCTGCCTGTCCCTTATGGAAGAAACACTATTCTATGGTCCCATGAGTTTAAGTTACCCCCTGGTTTGGCACTGTTCATGGGTCCCTTGAAATTCAGCTGCACAGTTCATCTTTTAGAACTTCTCACACAAAAGTAACTGTTAGCTATGTGACAAGGTTATTTCAATGGAAGATAAAGGGAACTAATATTTTGACATGATATTGTGTTAGTGGATATAGATGTTCATTGTTGTATGATTAAGTAGAAACTAAACAATAATAGTTATTAGTATAAGTTCGTATGTAGTAGAATTTGCTAAACGGAGTAATGTATGATGACCACGGATTGTTTGGTATGGATCAATGCTGGATGATTCAGAGCATAGACAGCTGAAAGAGATTATTTCTAATTTAAGATTATGAATTGATTCAACTAAACTAATTAATATGATGGATATCATTTTATTAGGCAATTGATAGATGTAGTCTCTGGACGTTAATTCTGTTATTATGTGAATAATGCAGCAACTCTCTCTGAAAGGATTTGCTGGAGACACAGCCAAGGCCCATGCAAAGACCAGCATGATTGCTGGTGAGGGGGTGAGCAACATCCGAACTGTTGCAGCCTTCAATGCTCAAAACAAGATCCTCTCTCTGTTCTGTCATCAGCTACGTGTCCCACAACGACAAAGTCTTAGACGTAGCCAAACTTCTGGCCTTCTCTTTGGCCTTTCTCAGCTTGCTCTTTATGCCTCTGAGGCTCTCATTCTATGGTATGGTGCCCACCTTGTTAGCAAAGGTGTATCAACATTTTCAAAGGTTATCAAGGTTTTCGTAGTCCTTGTCATCACAGCTAATTCAGTTGCAGAAACTGTTAGTCTTGCTCCGGAGATTATTAGGGGTGGTGAAGCTGTTGGTTCGGTGTTTTCTATTTTGGACCGTTCTACCAGGATTGACCCAGATGATTCTTATGCAGAGCCTGTAGAATCAGTTCGGGGGGAAATTGAGCTTAGGCATGTTGATTTTGCATACCCATCACGGCCTGATATAATTGTTTTTAAAGACTTTAACCTTAGAATCCGTGCTGGGCAGAGCCAAGCTCTTGTAGGTGCTAGTGGGTCTGGCAAAAGTTCCGTGATTGCATTGATTGAACGTTTCTATGATCCAATAGTTGGGAAAGTTATGATTGATGGAAAGGATATTCGACGATTGAACTTGAAGTCCCTTAGGCTTAAAATTGGATTGGTGCAACAGGAGCCAGCTCTTTTTGCCGCAAGCATTTTTGATAACATTGCATATGGAAAAGATGGGGCAACTGAAACAGAAGTAGTTGAGGCTGCCCGTGCAGCTAATGTGCATGGATTTGTTAGTGCGTTGCCTGATGGATACAAAACTCCAGTCGGTGAAAGAGGGGTTCAGCTTTCTGGTGGACAGAAACAAAGGATAGCAATTGCTAGGGCTGTTCTCAAGGACCCAACAATACTCTTACTTGATGAGGCCACAAGTGCCCTTGATGCTGAATCCGAGTGTGTGCTACAAGAAGCACTTGAGAGATTAATGAGGGGCCGAACCACAGTGCTCGTTGCTCACCGTCTTTCCACAATACGCGGTGTGGACAGCATTGCCGTTGTGCAAGACGGCCGCATAGTAGAGCAAGGTAGCCACTCTGAATTGCTTAGCCGAGCTGAGGGGGCATATTCTAGGCTCTTGCAACTACAGCATCATCACATATGAAAGTGTTTTGATTTCGGCAACATGGCCTTGTTTGTGGTAATTATGTTTGGGTCCCATTAACCTCATGTTTCCATTTTTCTTTTTGAATGATGAGATAGTTGTAGATATGGAAATGTGGAGAATATATCTTAAGAACTCAAGCCCTATTTCCAATGGGGTATTATATTAATTATTAATATCTATGGTGAATATTGCATAAGCCTGTTGATCTACATATCCAGTTGGTTAGGTGATTTATTGGCTTTCCGTCTTCTTTCGTATTTCAAAATTTTATATAATGAAAAAGCAAATCCCGGATCCCACCTTCCAGCCCTTATGAGTCTTTTTCTTGTTCTTGCTTTTGCATACGCATGTGTTTGCTAAAGGGATATCTTTAGATTTCAGATAAGGGTAAGCCTATGCGTTTTATATGAGTTTAAGAATCACATGGAGAAAGGAATAGTTAAAACATCCAACAAAAGGCTAGTCTCTTTTCAACGAAATGGAGACATATTCATTTGGGCCAAATGGTATGCATTATTGTAAAGTGAGATATGAATAAAAAGTTTTAATAAGGTGTGAAGCTTAAGATTGTGTTGCAAAAATGGGGTCATGACCTATAATTGCAAACCAGAAGGGCCCAACTGTGTTCAATCTTTTGAGTGCGCTTGCTAATGGCCGATGAATGATGAGTGATGACCTTTCCCAATTTCTCCAAGTGGGTTTTTCCAAAGCATCCAATACCATTTTCAAGAAATTTAGAGTGAAGTTAGCTTCTTCAACAATCACTATGACCATTATTATGTTCACTAAAAAGGCGCTACCATATGTGTACTTGATCTGCCATAAAGATAAATTAAAAATCAAGAAAACTCCAAGAAGTGTAGCTCCCTCACTACTTTTACAGTTCATTGAAATATTTCCACTGATGAAAAGAGAAAGAAAGATGTAAAAGTGAGGTATGGCAGAAGGCAGAAAGCAAAGAAATGGGAGTCTGGTTAAAGAGAATATGGCTCCCAGAAGGGAGTGGGGCACTGATGTTGATTTAAATAACACTTGGGCTTGGCAGAGATGATGCATCGCATCAGTCCTTCCTCAGTGCCTCAGTTGCATTATATTCACCTATACACACTTTTTGTGTGCATGTTAGGTGTTGATAACTTGATACTGCCTCTTCCCTGGCACATTGCTGCAGAAGCCGTATGGCTCCCTGTTCACACCATTAACATATATATATATATATAAGCAAGTACATTATATTTATTAAGGATACATCTACCACTACCAAAGGTAATTCTTTTGCATTAAAGAACCATAAAATCTTTAAAGTTAACAAGTACTACATTGTAATTTTTCTTTTATGTTACAATTTTTTATACATTTAGACCTCATTGTCCCTTCTGATGAAGTTCTTAAATGCATTGAGAAAAGACTGGCTTGTTTTACCGTTTGGGGTGGAAAATTTTCAAAGTCTCTTGTCACTTGTGCTGCTTAATGGGACAAAATGTACCATTTCTCACAGAGTGGTAAAACTTGAAGATGTTTCACCAAAAATATGATTATCTCTGCACAGACGCAGATACAATGGTTAGTAGTTGTTACTTCTGGTTAAAGAATGTTCAAAGTAATGTAACCCAGGTGTAAAGGGTTCATACGGAAACAGAAAGGGACATATCACATGGTGAAAAATGAAAATGCAAAGTGATAATGGCAGAAGCAGAGCTGGAATTTAGTGGTGGGGTGTCTGTTCCTGTTAGATTCTTGAGGGGTCATCTTCATCTGCACATCCAACACAATCAAATGTCCTGTTTCTGTCACAGAAAATGTAATGTAGAGTCTACAATTGTTGACTGTCATTCATTAGAGAGCCTCTAAAGAGTCTTTCAGTTCCAGGCTCCGGCCCATTGTCCAGGCGTACAATTAATACTCAAATTCAATCTTGCCTATCCCACACTCCTGCCTGCAACGTTCAATCATTTTCAGACTCTTAGATATTTGCAGTCTTTGATATAGAGGTAAGGTGGACCAATGAGCCCTACACGCCACAATTCAGTGCCTCCTATGAGATCTTAGCATTAGGGTTATCTTTGAATTATTAACTTTTTGTATACATTTGATGAATCAAATATGATATTTCTCATGTTACTTCGATCCGACATGACATAGATTGAATTTGAAGACTAAACCAGAATTATAACTTTGACTTGAAACATTGTATAATTATAAATGAATTGTATCGAGGCACAAAAATCGAATCAATGTAACGTGACCCATTCGACATCTCTATTTTTTTTCCTGCATATAAACAATATAGAAATCCACTAAAATACAGAAGAAGTAACTTTCTGGGAGCCAAATTTGCAGTATAATCAATAACGTTTTCAATGTCACATTGTCAGATGACCAAGTAACAGAAAACCATATAATGGTTGCAAGTGTGTGTGAGTATGAGTTTGTGACTACTAACCTCAATAATTGAGATATTTAAGAAGCTCAAGTGGCCATGCTTACACCCTAAAACCGGTACAAGATAATGTTAATGATATGCCAGCCTAACCAACTCTTTCAATAATTTTAGCCACTGAAGCTGATAGAAGTTAGTGGCTGGAAAAAGAGTTCCATAAAAGATAAAACATACCCATGTTTGATCAATCAAAGCTAAAGACTTTTATGGCCAATTTAGGCTCAATTCTCTTGTCTTCTTGCTCGGGGTCACAATTTATTCTCATGTGCTGTCTCCATTGAAATAATTTGAAGCTCACTCTGTTTACAAAGTGGGCTGATTATGAGTGACGTGTCAGGCTTAGGTTGCAAATGGACCAAGGTGGCCCAGTTGGAGCTTTTGACTGTTCATTTTCATTTGAATGATGTCTGTGTGGCCTTATTACTCTTCAATATACTCAGTATTTTTTCTTTCAAAGTACTTTTTAACTATAATCTCTAAGTAAAAAATCAATTTTTTTGTTCTTCCTAGCGTTTCCATTACTTAGCTATTCAAATTACATTATGATTTTATAGATTTATTGTGAGATTACTTAAGATATTTGCTAATTTCTTATATTAAATGAGTAACTTGCCAAGTTAATTTTACGGTAATTAGACACTGCTAATATCTTTCGTCCTCTCCAACTTTGTGTAATAATATCGAAGCAAAAAAAAAAAAAAAAAAATGGGCCTTATACCCATCGAAAGCAGTTAATGGGCGAAAAGCATTGAACACAAAAGCGTCTTTCAATGGCCCAGAACCAGGCCCATGTAATAGAGACACTCAAGAAAAGTCATGGACTTGGGCATGGCGAACCTGTTAGCCACTAGCATCACCTTCGCAGTTTTGTGCATGTACAGATCCCTGGGCCAAGAGCTGAACAAAACAAACCCTGATACATCCGTTGTATCACATTAAAGCATGATAATGTGGCAGTTGACACATGGAGTTAACTATATTAGAAACTTGACTTTTTTAGAATATAATTTATTGTTTCTCACTCCATTGCAAATTAAAAAAAATATATTATTATTTTAAATTCTCAAGAAAGTGGAATGTACTTGTCAATCTATTATTATTTAGATTTAGATATATACGTTATAATGCTAATATGTGACGACGGATGTATTTTAAACTTTCTCAAATTAAAAACGATGACAAACACTCAAACCAAATTCAAGAAAACCCCACAAAAAAAAAAAAAAAAAAAAAAACTCCTTGTTGATNAACAAAACCCCAAAAAAAAAAAAAAAAAAAAAAAAACTCCTTGTTGATATAAGAAGTATGCATAAGATCTAGGAACCTCTTTTAATTAATATGATATATATTATCATATTTAACCTAAATTTTATTTGGTTGTTTAAACTTGAGAAATTGAAACAGATTTCATATATATATATATATATGGGTCAGGCTATTGTGACTTAATTTTTTTGACTTAATTTCACACACTGTTTAATGACTATTGATTTACTACAATCCATTGGTAGGAAAAAGAAGTTAAAAAGTAATTTTTTTTAATACCAACTCAGCAACTCTTTCTACTGTTAGATTAAAAAAATAAATGGCTATTAAATAGTGTATGAAATTAAGTCAAAAAAATTAAGTCACAATAGCCTGACCCTATATATATATATATATATATTGATTATGATTATGACAAGTATAAATGTGTGCTAGCTATAGAATGATATTTCCCATTCAACTCCACTAAGATGATGAAGCTGATGCTTTAATTACAAAATCTATAATTGAAGTAGATCCAAGAATCCTTGAGGAGAAGTATCAAATGTGCAAGTAATTTATTCCTAGTTTACTTGAGCATCAATAACAATATTACTTGCAAATAATGACAAGTTAGTTTTTACTCAATAGCTGTCTACGGGCATATATAAGGTAGATTTAATCTGGATTATTGTAATTTAAGAAATATCCGAACTTTTACTTTTATTCATGGGATTAATAAAATATTGAGGCTTAAATATTCAACTTAAACACACACCTATAAGTTTAAACTTTTAGAAAAATCATAAAATTGACACGGTATCATAGATATGTTGTTAGGTAGAAAATGCATGTGTAACCCTTGTACTTAATGGGGCATATTGATACTTAATTATTTAAGTTAAACTCATATATACCAATTTAAACTTTTAGAAAAGTGACAAAATTAATACGTAATAAATCTTATTTATTAAGTTCCATTCTCTAAACTTAAAAGCTTTCGGGAAGCCATTCCAAGATATTCGTTTTTTTTTTAACCCAAAAATCACTCTCCTTTCTTTGTTTATAAAGTCCTTAAAACTGTGAATACTAGATTATTCCACACCCTAAAAACTTCTTGATAACTGAAAAACATGTGATTCGTTAAACACGTTAAAATTTAAATGCAAGTAGTCATCTCCATTCTCCAAGCAAATCTTAGGCCATATCTTAAGAAAAACAAAGTCAATAACGGAGCAAATTAATTGCCACCAATTCAGCGTAAAAGCAATTCACCTCCTCTGCCGCCAACATATTCCTGATAAATGCCCCTAGAAAGCAAACGCGTATAGATACATGATACATAAATACCTCTAAAATTTAAACGAGGGAAGAACTGTTTCTGACTTTCTCTAGCTGCTAGAATCAGAATTTCAGTCACCGTGTAGACTAGAAAGGTCGAAAGCTAGTGAAAGAGTTAATAAAGAGCAGAAATTAATTGTGAGAATCCCCCTTGAGATTTCATCGTTTACTGTTTTTGGACTCTAATGCACATGTGTATAATGTCGGTGCATGCCATTACTTAATCTTGATGTTTGACTAAACATTAAGCTTTAACAAAAATTATTGTTAATTAGACATAATTGTCCTATTCTCTTTGAAGATAAGARTGAGAGGTTTTGTATGTGTGCATGCATTGATCCTTGATCACTTCCATAGATAAACTTTAATCTTTTCAGCTATACCATCACCATTAATCAAGCAACATAATAGAACAAGCAGAAGGAAAAATTCAGTTATTTCTCATCATTAACATTAACAATAAGATATCAAGGAGAGTGAATCCAAATACACACTCTAAATTATTAGTAAACCCTTTAATGATGGGAAATAATTAATGAAAATGGGGGGGATTGCCATTTGCCAAGGAGAGGGCATGTCAAAATTATATATGTATAAAAAAAGTACCCTTTGTTAGAGGTAATTGATATCATTTACGATGATCATGCAGAAGTATTCGAGTAATTAACCCGTTTCTGTCTGGATTAATCATATCTTAATTTTAAATTGACTTGAGTCCTGAGCCTCGCTCTTTAATCAAGTGTGTGCGAGTGTTGACTTTGATTTCTGTGCTCTCCCCTTGATGGGAAGTTGGGAACTCTACCATACAAATCAAGTCTCATGAACACTTTTAATTTAATATAGAACAACACACGTATGACATATAATAAAAAATATATATATACTATGCATTGAGAAAGTGATCGGGTGTAAAGAACAGCATATGACAAGTTAGGTGGCCTCTAACGAATCCCATGTTAGATTAATATATTTCAACGAGCCTTCCATATAGTAGACTGGAAATGAACTCAAATGGATATGTGTATAGAGCGTTATCATTGAGAAAGTTAACAAAAAGGAATGACTGTTTGTGAGGATGGAGAGAGTCTTAATAATAATAAAGTAGGTAGAGAAATGAAAATGATTGTAGAGGTAGCAAATTAAATTGAAATATCTCTCGGTTCCCATCATGTATGCATACCACACCTACCAACATAGTAAGTAAAGTTTCTAAATCTCACTTTGCTTTATTACCAAAAGTTCACCATGCATGGGATGCATTGATTCTCTCTCTTTCTCTCCTTTTCTTTCTTCTTCTTCTGTGTGAAAATCTGTTGATGTCTCAAACCTACCAAAAATAAAGTACCTGGAGTGGGTGAGAAATGGCGGTTGCCCATATAATTACAAGTACCCAATAGTTAATCAAGCATCTTAATTTGTGCTTATAAAGTTGAGTTTAATAGTGATGGAAGTATGAGATCAGCATGCTTAAACATCATTTATTGAATGTCGGAGACTGTAATGCATGCCTAACATTGTATTAGCAAACATCATACGGCAACACTAAACTTGTCTGAGGCTAATCCCTTCAAGCTCCAACATTTATGTGTCTTTGTATATATACAAATCAGAAATTAGATATCAAATCGGAAACAGGTTCATCGTATACAGGAAGTTAAATATATCAATTGCACAGTGTGTGAATTTGTTTCTTGAGGTTATTTTGGTCTTAATAGTGAAAAGGGTTTCTCAAATCTCATTGTCTCCTCACGGTCAAGGTTGTCATGTTCATAAAATGTGGTTCATAACGTTTGATTTATATAAAACCCCACATGTATTGGCATGTAGAAGACACTAATTCAATCAATAAGAAAATAGTGGTCAATTTTCCTTACTAATTTAGGGGTCATGTGAAGTCATGTCGATGTATGTCGATACTTTGTTGACATATGTCGATACTTTCTTAATTTTGTTGGGATCGATTTCCCATTTACGTATACTATGTTAGCGGTCTTTCGTTAATTTCTAGTCGGATGATCCAATATCAAAAAATAATTAAATATGTGACTGTATGTCATTTTAACTTTATATTATGTTGAGAAACTTTATTTTAACCTAATAACTAGTAAAACGTACTTTCTTAACAAAATATGTCCATAGATATTAGTCTTTTGAAAATATCATAGGCTGCCAAATTAATTAAGAAATAATATTTGTAATTTAGTAATGTTGTTTAATTCCATGCCATTTTGTAGGGATAATTTGAAGATAAGTCTGTGAACCATGCATTGATTTTCTTATCATCCCAGGAGGAGGCAATTAAGCAAGAATTGAAAAAGAAAAAAGTGAAAGCCTACCCAAGTGAACAGTTTTATTAAGATAATGACCTTGATATATATATATATATATATATATATATATATATATNCAACAGTTTTATTAAGATAATGACCTTGATATATATATATATATATATATATATATATATATATATAGATAGACTAGATCACACATAAGAGCTAGAGAAACAACTGTCAAAGCTTATTCATTTGATTTACAAATTAAACAAGAGATCGGGAACATCAAAGATACCCAGAACCACCAGAATAATCCTGATTTAAGACCCTGCTGGTTGTTGGCTAAAAATTAAGCTGGTTGTAGACAATTAATAGAGAGATCCATTAAAAAATTAATTAATGAAGGGGCCCTTAATTGATCAAAATATAGCTGCTGCAGGGGTCGATTGGGTCCAATTTTCTAGTAACACGTGACACTGCTTGACAAAAGCTATGAAATTTCATCTTTTCATGCCTGTTTTTAGAATTTTCATCTCTATAATATAATGTACTAGACTAAGACATGACACGTGTCATGTCGTGTGTGTGAGGATATGGAGCATGTGACATGATCAAAGATGCAACACTCACGTAGTTATGTCCCAAAACAAGGATGAAAAAAAATTATTTGAGAGAGAGTGAGGATATATTGTTTGTTTCTTCAACATATATAATAACTTACCAGCTAGATGTTACAATATCATAGCAAAGAATTAGATGGTTATAGGGTATTATCGGTTACATACTCTTATCAAACTATCACTCATACTTTTCAAAACCCTAAAATATATTTTTCTAAATCTTTGATTGAAAAGTGAAAAAAAAACATGTATTTGAATCATAAAGTTGATCATTTAAGAACTGTTATAAAAGTAACCAAAAAATAACATAGGAGAGTAATTGAAGAACGAGAAAGTAAAGAAAACTCAAAAGAAATGAGAGAATTCAAAAAAAAGGGAAAATTACGAGAAATGTAGAATCTAGTTTTTTTTTTTCTTTCTTTTGATTGACCTAAATTCTTAATCAAAAGTTCGAAACACATCAAGTAGGGGATATGTGGATGTGGTTATCAAAATGATGAAGCATATATAGTAAATAGTAAAGAGGAAGGAAATGATACAAGGGATCAAGGCAATAGTACTAGTAGTGACAGTAGAAGTTAAGCCCCATGACACAATAGGAATTGTATAGTGCTTGCGGCTTCACGAGGGTAACAGTTTTGTATACAATTTGAATCGCAGCGTGTTGTAGTACAATGTGTCGATCCCTGATTTGCGTATGAAATTCAGTGACGGAGTTGTTGATTGGAGAGGATCGGAGTCCTTTGGTCACATGGTATTGCGTATTGAGACTTGCACATGAAGGCCCACGTTGCTAGCTCAAGAACAAACACATTTCTTAAAGCCCACTTGAGATCAAACCCCAAGTTGGGAACAAGCAGGAAATGTATGGTCTCTCACCTCTCTATCTCTCTCTCACACTCACTTAAAAACCAAGCCTCGCCTAGGCCACTGCTTTCTCCAATGCACTTGTCTTCTTCACATCCAACATCACTGTCTTTTGTTATTGTACTCTCTCCCTCTTCCTCTCTCTCTCTCTCTCCCCTTCTCTATTCACTTTCCATGTGGTCCTTCTCTTTATAACTCTCTTATCACTTTCTCCCATTTTTCATATCTTATATCTAGCACTAGATAGCCTTTTCTTTTCTCTCTTCCTCCTTTCTCTTCTTCCACCTTCTTGTTCTTCATAATACTAGCTAAACCTATTCTCTTCTTCTTTAAAGTGTTAGCAAGCTAGTACTTCTTTAGTCTCTTTTATTGCATATCTTTGTGCTAGTTTATTTGGGTTATTATTACATATAAACAAAATCCTTATATAAGACTTTGGAAAACACATTATTATTCAGAACAAAGTGTAAGGATCATGTCTAGCAGAAGGTCGAGGCAGTCTGGGGCTTCGAGGATCACTGATGATCAGATCATTGAACTTGTTTCCAAGTTACGCCAACTTCTTCCTGAGATTCGAGATAGACGTCCTGAAAAGGTACCCCATAACAACATCTCTCTTTCTCTCTCTTTCTCTCTCACAATATGTGCACTTGCATACTACCTAGCTACTTTCCAGAAAAAAAAACAGGAAGATGGAGAGTGGGAAAAAAATGTTACAATATTATGCTGTAGCATGCGCAAGTGGCATATGTATAGTCTATTACAGTTTACTATATATAACAACACTGTAGAAAAAGAAGTTTGAAATTTGACTCAAAAGTACAGCAAGGGAACATATTTCCCTAGGGCCGGTGTTCAGGTTCTCATTGACTTGAATAGTATAGTGGTTGGACCATGGAAGAGCTGCCAACACTCACGTTGTGCCCTTAAATGTCGTAGCCAGCATTGAAGTCAAAACTTTTGTGCATAGCTTCAGCCACATTTTATGGCATGACACATAATTTCATGTGCATGTGTTCACTGAATGAGTATATCTACATATAAAGTTAACAGGGACTCTTAGAAATTGGACAATGACTTGTTGCTTTAAACGAGATTTGACTTAAATTTTATTGTTGTGTGCAGGTTTCAGCTTCTAAGGTCCTACAGGAGACCTGCAACTACATTAGAAGCTTGCACAGAGAAGTTGATGACCTAAGTGAGCGACTATCTCAGCTCTTGTCTACCATCGATGCTGATAGTGCCGAGGCTGCAATAATTAGGAGTTTAATTATGTAATGTAATGTCTCCATTTTATATATATTTAAAAATATATATATAATATATATAACGTTCTAGTTTGTTCTGCTTCAACTTCTTGCCAAGTTTTGGTCACTTGATCAAACAAGAACTAGCTACAATGTATTAGTTTTCAAGAAATGCAAGTTCTATGCTAATGGGTACTGTAATTAAGTTGTATAACAAAAAAAGTGCTTGCACTAGCAAAGCCAGTTATGAGAAATTAATATATTATAAATTATATGTTTTGGGATTCTAGTTAGTTATTTTTAATTATATTTTGTCCCTTTGGCATGGATATGAAAGATTATTATAAGTCATAAAATTTATATATTAATGCTTTTGTCGGTAAGTTGGGATCAGGGGCCATAATGTCACCAAAAAAAAAGCTTAATTCTATTCATGATTGATAAGTGATTTGATGGAATATTAGGTACTTCTATGACCTAAAAAAAATTAATATTCACATCCCATTTTATTCATTTCTCATTAGTTCATGAACCATATTTTTTGGCCAACTAAATTTGATTTTTTTTTTTTTTGTTCTTGTTGATGGATTTTATCCTAAATTTTAATGTATATATGCCATGCAAGATACGGTACAACATATAAAATTAACAATAATGCACCAAAAATCTCTCTGTGTTTGATATATATCATGGTTTTCTTGATCCTTCCATTGAGAACTGACATGTTCTTATATCAGTAGGGACATGCATTGCATAAGCTTCCATTGAGAATAGACATGATCTTATATGTATCGTAAATAATTAATGGGTTTCAATATATGTATGTATATACGTTGTTCTACTGATGAAGGAGTAACGATCTTCGTGTTTTGCCGGATTTGCAGTAAGACTCATGAAGCAGTACATGATAGTAATGGTCCAACATCATTCGCAGAATTAGTACTACAAACAGTTGTTTGCATGGCTCAATTGCAAAGTACATATAATAATTTGTGTCTCGTGACACACCTAGCGAGGCTATACACTTGACTATAATATTAATCTAGTCAAGAACAAAATTATAGATTAGGATTCTTGAAAGGACATTTGTGTGCAAATATATACAAGTGATCTTCAAAAATCAACAAAGGTTAACCTATAGAGAGATTAGGATAAGCTTTGCTTTGGTCTATTTGACTGGTGCAATTTCCACAAAGCTCTCATCAGATCAAAAAAAGAAAAGAAAAGAAATTAACCCAGATGTAATTAACTATACATATATATATATATATATATATATATGAAAGAAATGTAGCTAGAAAAGGATGATGATGAATAAATTTAGAAGAGGCAAGAGAAAAGCTTGGTGGGTGACTACTGACAGAGATGACTATGAAAGGAGCGTAGGTAGCATAATTTTCAAAATGCTTTTTCTATAAGAGGGTAAGACAGGGCAATAAATCTTGGATTTGAACAATCATACACCTAAACTACTACAGCATAGTAATGTTGCATTATTTCCCGAAGAGAAATTGACTAAGACATGCATTTAACTTTACCTAATAGCATCATTCATCAATTTCAAACTTGGTGTGATCATTAGGTCAAACTTGATAGCTTCGTTCATCAGCAAAAGCCCATAAAGTAATCTTTTTTTAGGCCTTAAATCACGTAAGGGAGATTAATTACGAGACTTAGTGCATGATAAACAGGAGACATGGTAGCTAATTTTTGCTACAATTCGAGAGAGTGAAAGATTAAGATTTCTGAAATCACTCCTGAAGACTTTCGAGAAAAGTGTGTTTACTACACATGCATGCGAGAGAGACCTTAAAGCATCTCTTCATTAAGGCCACAAAAGTAGTCAGTTGATATACACATGCGACCTTAAAGCATTTGTTTAATCATTCTTGTAAGAAACATGCATGAAATGAGGAACTCAAAATATATATTTTTTTATGTATTCATTTCAGTTGATTGTTGAGAAACGGTTAAGATCTCCGATAATAGAGGAAGAACATGCTGGCGACACGAAACATTGTGGACATTCTAGCTAGGTTAAGCTCTCCATTGAAACAATAATGTGCACATATCAGAAGATATTTCATGCATCTAACATATTGTATGTACTTGAATTTATATATTCTAAAAAATTGCACCTCTCGAAACCCTTTAAATAGATCCTCTTACTGTCAATACTGGAGAAAAGTACTTTTCCTTTAAAGGGTTAATTTCTTACATCTTCAGAAGATCATCAAATACGAACTTTTCCATAAACCACTTCTGACTAGACCAAAGTATGATGATATATTTATTATATTATCTCTGTTTATTATTGATTCATTCAGTTTTCAACCTTGATTGTGGGGTTCGGAAACATACTTTTGCAAGCTTTTGTATGTTGATTAGTTAATTTGTTTTTCCAGTTGAGCCAAGGATTAAAAGCATTCGAAAAGGGAGCATGGAATCTGCAAGAATACAAGAGAAAAAGACCTGTAAGTCACACTCCACGAAAGATGCAAGCAGCTGCTTTGGAAATTTCTGGGCTGGCACTTAAATCTTTCGTCCTGACTATCGCAGACAAGTTGAGTGGTACGGGAACAACTTGCCTGAAAAATCTCCATCGTTTGTTGTAGATGTTTTCCAAAACATTGAAAGCAAACATATTTTAATCATCAATTACACAATTTACATATATATCTCGTAAGCTGTGTATCATAATAAGTCCTTTTCAATGCTTACAACAGATTTTTTTTTAATGTATTATTACTATTTAAAAAAAAAATTGAAAGAAGAAAAGAAGATACTGTTAGTTTTGAATTTTGTTGCAAAATGATTGAATGAAAAAGAATACCAAATTAAAATATTGTAAATACATCAATAAAATTACATTTGTTATATTTGGACTTAAATTCTTGACACTTATCATGAAATTCATTACAATTCGATAAAATTTAAAAACTATTAATTAAAGTAATATCAAGAACAATTATTTCTTAATTTCTTTCTTTCAATCATTAAATTGTAAGGCCTGAGCGAATATAAATATGTATTAAGAATTAGGGTAAAAAAGAAAAATTATAAAAATGCAATCTTAGATTCTCAATTATATTTGGGAAATTTGTCAAAATAGTCTCTTGGAGGGGGTCAAAATGAAAAACAGCCCCACCATTTGCTACAGTAAAATCATTAAGATGATAAAAATATCCCTCGACTATATATTAAATGAGTTTTTCTTACCTTCTTATTTCTTTCTCATTTCCATTTGATTTTCAACCTATCCCACGATTCACTCTCAATCATTGAGTTTATTTGAATGGTTTTGAAGTTCAAAGTTAGATTTTTGTTGATTTCAAATTTTGGTCGTGTCGATTACTTTCATCTCGAAAGTTTGGTTTCGACGTTGATGACAATCTGGAAAGTTTAAAGACCTTGACGATTCAACTGTGACTGACCGTGACAATCCGTAATGACCTAAAATGACCATCATGATTACCCCGTCACGGTCTTAAAACTTTTTATATTGTTATCAATGTTGAAACCAAACTTTCTAGATGAAAGCAGTCAATACAATCAAACTTTGAAATATAAAAAAAACCTAACTTTGAACTTCGAAAACCATTCAAATAAACTCAATTTCAAGCTAAAAAACACAATCTTAACTAATCAATTATAGGGTACGTTGAAGATAGAATGAAATTGAGAAAGAAATGAGAAATATAAGAAAAACCCATTTAATATATAGTCAGGAGTATTTTTGCTATCTTAACGATTTTACTGTAACAAATGTTTACGTGCATAAGAGAATTATTGAATGGGGCTATTTTTCATCTTAACCACTTTCAAGAGGCCATTTTTTTAAATTTCCCATTGTATTTCAATTTATAAGTAGTTTCGTTTACTGAGTTTTGCATACTGGTGCCTGACTTAAATTTTAAGTGCTTTTTACCCACCCACATGCTTTTCTCATTGGTGTTTCTACGAAGCTACCAATAACCTGCGTTTACAATTTGCAACGGTTTCAGACCCCTTAGCCGCCAAAGTCACTCACACACACACGACCACGAACGGCGTTATTGAAGTAAATTCAATACAAAAATAGATACAAATCCACGCTCTCTTTAACGAGTTCATCGTTACCTCGTTGATGCCAAGCGCTCTAGCTGCGCGTGAGATTTTTAATTGGGTACATGAAACTCGGAACAGTTAAAACATAAGAGGGCATTGGTTGGTTACTAGATTCTTGTCTCCCTCTCTCGACTTCTCTAGTCTCTCATCGAACAACTGAACATAACAAAACCCAACAACAGGTACGCTAATACTTTCAAGCTCTGAAGCTGTTAAAGTTCTGGGTTTCAGTTCTCTCTTGCCCATGTAAGATTTATTTATTTTGGAGATGATTTTGATTAGTTTAGTGAACCTGAAAGAGGGTTTGTTACATACTTATCATATTGTTATTTTAAAGCATGGGAAGTAGATTTTTAATCATTAGAAACGTTTTTACGTGTAGCTGTTTTAAGATACAAGTAAACATTTGACTACTAGAAAGTGTTGCGGCAAAAGTACTACAAATTGAACCCACCCTTTGTTTCAAATTAAGTGATTAATGAACCTAGATAATGTGAATTGCTGCTTTTTAGTTAAGGTTTGTATATATATATATAATTCTGCTTTTTGCAGCTTCCATTGTTTGACTTTTGAAATTGTTCCTTAAAGTACAAGCTAAGATTTGCTTTGGATGGATTTGTATGCAACTCATTTTGATGGCCCCAAGACCGCACTTTTTCTCACTTTTATATGAAATACATTATGTTATGTCCACTTTCAGCAAGCTCTTAATGGCAACTTCTTTGGAAAGGTGCCTTAGATCGTGATGGCATGATATCTGAGTTGAGGTTCACTAGATGAAAACATCAAAATTGGCAATGGAAGCCTCATGGTTTGTGCACTAACTTTTAGAAATATCCAGAAAAGTTGTCTTTCATTAAGTGCCAGTAAGGACCACTAAAGGTTATGGACCTGCCCTTAGGACCATAGAAGACTGTACCAATGTGATAATGTTTGTTATCTTTTCCTGACATTTCCTTTATCTTAACCATTCCTGAAGAATTGGCTTTTCTGTAGAATCCCATAACTTCCATCATTTGAAAGGTTGAAGTTTGTGGGGATTGTGATGACTTATGAATGAGCAAATTACCTTTGTCAAAATAGGCTGCTGAAATTGTATTCTCTGTATTTTCGATTAGGTGCTCTTAATCCTCATTTATCTCTTCTGGAAATTTCAACACAATGTATCCCGGAGGTTATATTGCCGAAGTTGTAGGCTTGTCTCCCAAAGCAACAGAGAAGGATGTTCATGATTTTTTCTCCCACTGTGGTGCACTTGAGCATGTTGAAATCATCAGGTAGCTAGTATTGATGTTTTTCATCTTTGGCTGCTGCATATGACTTATGAGTTTACTTTTCATATTAATCTCCATAATAACGATTTGTTGATCATGATCATATCTCAATATGTACTGTCCATTCTAAATCATTAAATTGAAGTCAATGTCTATTTTGGAAAATGTCAAAAGTTTTTTTATGACTGTCTGATAAATAACATTTCAAATCTTGATTATCCTGCTTAATCAACTATTCAAGGAGAATTTCTAAAGTTAATTTTATGCTTTCAGATGTTAAAGTCTCATGGTCTTACTTCTAATTTTGACTACATTATTGTCAAATTATGCTTTCAAAATATATTCCTTTCCCAGGTCAAGTTGGCTGCCAGAAGGGACATAACGTACTCCATGGTACAACATTTAAAGTTTGAGTAACTTCAGTATGGAAAATGGTGGAAAATAATGAATTCTTTGGTAACTCTTTTCAAATAAACTTTGCTAGCATTCTTGAAATTAGATTAGTTTTAAATCTTCCACTTCCTGTTTAGATGAATCAAATCAATCCTTATTCCATTGTTTCCTGTTTATTAAGCTATGAGGTTCTCTTAGATGTGTATAGAGTGCATCTCCGTGTTTCCCTTAAAACATTGCTAATAAATATTTAACTTCACTATTCTTCTTAATTGAAGTTGAAGTAAATGAGATGCTTAAGTCAGTAGTGAATGTTAACACATCTCAGTTGAGTCTGCTACTGAATATTGATCATTGAGACTCCACTGTAATTGCAAGGCATATTACTTTAATGCTTATCAAATGCATATTCCTATGAGGAATAACATATCCTGATTAGAGGATTTAACTGCATTGTTCAAAGCAGATCTGGTGAAGATGCTTGTACTGCATATGTGACATTTAAAGATACTTATGCTTTGGAAACTGCTGTTTTGCTCAGTGTAAGTTGCCAATCTCACTCTTGTTAAAGGAGATAACTAGTTGGTATAGAAATGGAAACACATTCATCAAATTTCAGCTACCTGCATGATAATATTTTATGCTTTCAACTTCCTATATGGAACTTCTCAGATTTTGATGGAAATCAGACCAGAATACTTTGAGAGGCAAGCGACCGTTCTCTCTGAAACAGTCCAGTTGTTAACATTACACAACCTAGAATTCTTGTCCATCGAGATAGATTCTTAAGATATCGTTTATTTTTTTTTTCTCCAAGTCTTACAACATAGTTTTGTTGTGGTATCGTATTATATATTCTGTTCTGAATGATGGATTAATGAAGACTCTGAACTGAATCCAGTAGAACTGTAAAGGACTCTTCTAAGTGCTATTAGTCCATTATATTTTTCAGGAATGAAACTCCTTTGCACTTATTTATCGCAAAGACTTAACTTTTCTATTTTTCTTTTTAAGAACTTAAATTAGTTCCCCCCCATCCTCTTTTTTGCAACTTACATGCATAAGTTTATTACGATTTCAACAGTTGGTATCTATTTTCATCTCTTGAGTCATGTGTCAATCGTGACTATGGATTCTTAACCTTCTGAAATAATTCCTTTCTGAAGAAATCATTGAACCTTTGTTTCTGTTCCCAATTAGATGGATTAAATGTCCATTTACCGATTTGAGGTAAAAGCCCCCTCCCTGCCTATTTGATGTTTAATGTTTCATTTTGTCCTAATTTTGATAATTCAGGGAGCTACAATTCTAGATCAAACAATATGCGTAATACGCTGGGGGACATTTGAACATGATTCTTACCCTTGGAGCAGTCCATGGAACTTTGAAGAGAGCACCGGCTCAACGGTAATGGTCCATTCTCCTATAAGCTTATAGGACTTATAGATCTTGTTCGACCAGGGGCTCTAGAAAGAAAACAGTGTTGATGATTTTGAAATTTACAGTTTTGCTTGAAAGAATTTAACAGGATTGCACATAAATTTTTCTTTCATCAAAAAGTTTATACAATATTCATAATCTGCAAAATACATTGATTTTGTAACTTGTAAGTAATTTGAGATAATGGTCTGGAGAAATTTCAAGGGGAGTGAGATAAGTTGTCAAAATGATCTCGTATAATGCAGGAACAATACCAGTAATTTGTGAATTTTTTAATAGCCAAGATATCTTCTTAGAGTCATAGGGAAATTTTGCATTATGCAAAAAGTTATTCATGATGAAAAAATTGGAAATTGTCCATGAACAGTGAATAATTTTAGATAGAAAATCGCTAAGATAACTTAGCCAAGTTCCTTGGATTAATGGTGTTTCTGATAAGATTAGCCCAGTAATCTGTGGGCATTTTGTTTCTTATATTTGGCTTTACTGTTACTGTTAACAATTCTATTAGGTATCTTAGCTGTTTCCTTTGCCTCCGTAGTTGATCCTCCAAGTTCCAACAGCTTCAGTAGCCTCAAATGCTTCTCTAGTGCATTGATTCTTAGTTTCTCGGTGATTTAATCTATCACCAGTATTACCTGATTATGAACATGTAACCCGCAAAGTAGTGCAAGCAACAGTACTTGAATGTGAATGAGTTAAATTTTTTAATCTATTAGCTAACTTTTCCATAATTCTAGCAGACCAGTCATATGGATCAATATGTTTCCACCCCTGGAGAAGCAGTAACTGTTGCTCAGAAAGTCATCAAGACAATGTTAGCTAAGGGATATGTTTTGAGCAAAGATGCATTAGTGAAGGCCAAAGAACTTGATGAGTCCTATGGACTCTCGGCAATGGCAGCAGCCAAGGTGGTTGAACTTAGCAATAGAATTGGGCTTACTGATAAGGTTTCTACTGGCATGAGAGCTGTAAAATCCGTGGATGAGAAGTATCATGTTGCAGAGTTCACCAAAGCAGCGGCATCAGCTACTGGAAATGCGGCTGTAACTGCAGCTACTTATACAGGGAGAACAGCTGTAGCAGCTGGTAATGCTGTAGTCAATAGCAGCTACTTTGCCAAGGGAGCTCTTTGGGTTTCTGGAGTTTTAGAACGTGCAGCTAAAGCTGCAGCTGATTTAGGTACTCATGGCAGTAGATAAGTGACATTTTAAGTTGATATAAACACCTTTTTTGCTATTTGTTCACCCGATAGATTGATTGCACATAAATAGTCAAAAAAATTATTTTCTCCCGTATAGCAGTCCAGGCAGGGTAATTTGGTGGTGAGAATTTTAGTACCTGGCCTGTTTCCTTATGGTTTACATGGCTGTTAATGCAGCTTGCAGTCTTTAGCAGTTTATGTTTATCACGTATAGTAGTTATTTCTCCGGTGGATAACATCAAATTCTGTAAAATATCTCAGATGGAAGGAAAGATTGGTTTTTGTTAATGAATTTCTGCCAAGGGTTCTGTTTTTGTGCTGAATTGTCTAGGATCCTCATGTTGGGGCGGGGACCTGATTTTGAAAAGACAAGAATAATGGGTCAGCCATCCCCTTACCCAACTTCAACCTTTATCAATAGGTGCATTGTTGCATCTTGCATGAATTAATTGAGATAATATGTAGACCAGTATAATCTCAGGGCGTAAGTGCCTTAATGATAGACTTGACTGACGCCCTTTCCAGTCTATTAGGCTCCGGCGTATGCGCTACTGCGTGACAGTAATTGAATTCTATAGCCTCGGAATCATTTCGTGATGGCATGCTGTACCGAATGCGAACATGGACCACCGTTCTATTCCAAATGACTTGAATGCCAAATCTGGTCCCCCATCGGCCCATAGTCTGTGAGTCAATTAGAACGTCTATTAGCTCTAGTGAACAGTGAAGACTGTTGACTCCTAGCTAGAATTTTCAAAACAAACATGCATTTCAACATCAGTTTACTTTCCATATGTGTAACCATTGTCCTACGTTTACACTGGTAAAAGATTGGCAGCTTGGTTCTTGCTTTTGTATTTAAGTGGTTAGTTGATAACTTTACAGATTCAGGTTGCTATATTTCATGTAATTAATGATTTTCTTAATAGCCTTTTCATATCTGCCAACCATGTATGATGTGTTTGTTCAGACCTTTTATAATCAATCTTTAGAATACAACAACCGTTGTTCTGCTAATGCTGTGCCTTAAGAAGTTACATTTCGCCTTTAAATATTGTTTAAGCCTCAGTTTGCGAGACTTGCAACCAGGGAAAAGTGAGAAAAATAATAACAATAATAATAAATGATCAACTGAAATTTTAGTGGGTTCAGTGTACAAAAACAGACGAAAATCAAGCACAGAAATGATATGCAAAGTAGAAATAAAAGTGAATAACAAAAGCACCTTTATAAAGCTTACTGCAAAAAAATAAATAACAGCTTTGCTGAGGACATCTCTAAAGCACTTTAGAACCATTGCTGTCATGTTATTGCTTTAACCACTTTTAATCTGAATGTATCAATTTCACAACTTGATGATTCATCGCATGTATAATTATGCAAAATCCTGTAATTTTATATGCCTGTCTATAACTAACCAATCATGCTTGGTAAGCATAATCTAGCAGCACTGGCTTACTTAACCTCCTTCCTGATTTGCTTTACAATAAGACAAGCAGAAGCATATTAAGTATTGATCCATTCACTTTTGTTATGTGTTCTTTGGTTTAAGATGGGGGCCTGGTAGCAAAAGTTGTTCAACACATTAGTTGTTGCCATTATCCTCAAAATAATGAAACTGTTTTGTACAGCATTTATGGCACATGTACCTGAAATAAAGAGTTTTGTTCACTACTTAAATGAGCTTTTGCGAACTAATTGTCCTCTACCTGTGACCAACCCAAGTGAACATGAGTTGATTGGATATGAAAGTGTCATGTAGTCTCGTGTGGCTTTCTGGGTTGAGGCCCCTTATAAATATGAATGTATTGACAGAAATTGAGATGGGAAATGAGCAGGTAATATAAGATGTCAAAGATGTATACATCTTTGGCATGTAAGTGTTTGTATTATTTTAAGTGTAAAGTGCCCTTTAGTGGGTGGCACCTCCTTTTGTTATTGGCACGGCTTGACTGTCAAAATGCTTTCCGTCCCGGGCAATCTGTGCCTGCCAAGAGACTATTCGCCGCCCTACTGTGAAGTTCGAAGCTATCATTTATGAAACCAGTTTGATTGGTTATACGATTATAAAATTGTTTTCAGAAAGCTATTCTATACAATTTAGAAGAGAAAATAATTCTTAGGAAATCTTTACTTTGTCCTAAAGAATAACAAACGAAAACATTTCATGTGATTTTCTTTTCTTAACTTAAAAAACGTTTTACAATTGGATGTTTATTACTCGCAAATCCAAAGCTAAATTGAAAACTTGAGTTTCATATTAACAGGCAATCCAACCCGTAACTCCAATGATGCAGCTGCAGTTTCTTGGACTTGAAGTGAGGCAATCAATAATCAAATTGCCGTCTCTTAATGGGAATTCAATATGTTTAATGCCCAATCAGATGGTTCTATACCTTTCAAGAGGACCTACTCTTTTGGTTGAAACTTGGGAAGTCAGAAAGCCATTGTGGCTAGCCACTAACCACTGCTTAGATTCTTTCTTTGTTAGTCCGAAGAAACAAACCTCAGCATTGACCTTGTCAGTTGTCCCTATGCTTCTGATTAAGCTCACCAGCCATGCTATGCTTGCTTTGACCCTTTCACATTTTTCACCTAACTTGCTAGCCCCATTACTCGTTTCTTACTTGTTTTATTAAAATGAAAGTCTATTATTAATTATTATGAAGAATTGCTCGAGGAATTTGTATATTCTAAAGAGAGCCTTGTCGGTCTCTCACCGCCACTAATAATAATTCAACTAAACAACTTTTTTATTGTTGTAAGATAAACAATACACTGATTAGTATTTTAATCAACTAATTAGCAAGATCTCTTTGCCTTTTAATTATACTTTGTGCCCCGTAGGAAGGAGCCCTTCTGCACCTTCGACTTTAGTTGCTTTAAAAAAAGTCTAAAATCAATCTTAGAGAATAATATAAGCAAGATTTGTTAAGTTTGGTTATGTAAACGTAGACCGCTTCTCAAATGATGTCGCAGTTGTAATTATTTATGTTAGGATTGAAAGTCACCTCATAACAAATTTTGTTATGAACAATTTCGTTATCTTAGAACTGTTATTTTTTTTAGGTGAATGAAATCTTGGTTATATTTGCCTAGATGAAGGGATTGCTAACAGTTTGGTTATATTTGGCCAAAAAGTAGACTGATGTAGCAATTTTTTGAAACCTTAACAAAGTGTTTGAGCTGAAACCTTAACCTGTTAAATGTGACACATACAAGACAACGATAGCACATAAACAAAAAGTTTGAACATGTATGATATCCAGGAATGATAAAAGAAAAAAAGGTTACTATTGCATCTTTATGTATGTTTTGAATTTTTCCATGAAAGGAAAGAAAAAGTATACAAGCTTCTTTCTTCTTTTTTTATTTTTCCATCTGAAAACATAATGAAAAGTATACAGCCATCAGAACACATGACCATAACAATTATTCCCCTGTTCTCTCTATTGCAGTTTCATATGAATCTTCTCCCTCCAGGCATACCAAAACTCCTCACTGTACAACATTCAACTCAAAAAGAAATTAAAAACCAAAAATCACAGAAAAAAATTGATAAACTTATGATTATGAACTCTAATAGCAACATATGGGACATCTTATTAGCCCATTCTCATTGCAATCAGGGCAGCGTTGGAACCCAAATTCACCTTCCTCACCTTCCCATTCTTCTTCTGCTTCTTCATCCTCATCTCTTTCATAGTATATCTTACAACTCCCTGAACATGTTTCACATGGCACAAACCTTACATCTCCACAGGCCTCACAAGCTCCACCGTTGCCACCACCACAATCTTCCACCATTTCACACCCTTCTAGGGCCTTCTCTAGCTGTCCCTCCTCGTGCATTCTCCTTATCTCATCAGCTCCACCAATGTAGTTTTTCCCTACAAACACTCTTGGCAAGCCACCCCCAGCAATCTTATCTCCCAGAAGCTCTTTCAGCTCCTCTTTGAACCCTGAATGCATTGACACATCTCTCTCGTCAACTCGAACGCCTAAGCTTTTTAAGATCACTCTCACATGGCAACAATCCTCGTACGTCTTCCGAACTCCCCTGAGGCTAGTGAAGTAGATAACAACCTTTTCGCTGCTGCAGCATTTCTGATGATCTAAAGCTACCCCATTTGCTTTCTTGGCGTCCAAAGAGTCTAATAACAAGTCATTGCCGGCCAAAGACGGTTGCTTTTCGTTTTCCAATGGCCGGAGATGAAAAGGATGCTTTGGTGAAAGCTCCTGGAAGGATCTTCTAAACGTTGAAATGACTTCTGGATCAAATTCTGAAACAAAGTTAGAATTTTTGTCATCTCCGTCAGCCACTTGGAACCACATAGACTTGGGCGACTCTGTGACATTTTCACTCAACTTGGATTTTGGACGATCAAGAGGTTGTGCAGGATTTGTATCTCTAACAACATCGAAAGAAAAACTACGAATGTGATTTGGTGACCTTAATGGACTGATATCTTCAAGACCCTCCATCAGTTCCCATGTATTGATAGTCTCAGGCTCTCCAGGGGGAGTTCTAATTGGCGTTTTTGGAACAACTTTTGGGATCTTCTCTTCAATCATGGTAGACCAAACCTTTGCGTCAACCAATCCCATCGAAAACTCCTTGTTTTTGCTCTTGCTTTCACTCTCATCTTCCTTATCAAAGAGTTCTTCATTGCAATGACTAATCTTGAGATTATCATCATCATAATCAACAGGATGATCAGCACCGTTGATATCAACATGGTTGTTGTTGTTGTTGTTGTTCTGGTTCTTGACATCCAGCTTAAGGGACCCCAAAGTGGTTGATGTGAGTGCCACAACATGGTAGCTATCACCTTTACCTTGCGATGGATGATGCACGTGCATTGAATAGCTTCTTGGCACCGGCGAGTAGGGGCTCTGGCAGTGCCGGCATCGTTTTTGCTTAGAACTCGCGCAACCCATCACACAAAAGATATAATTAAAGATGAAAACAACAAAGATAAATAAAATAAAAAGCAGGTTTCGCTATATGGGAATTTGAACCATTCGGTGAACAGATTAAAAGAACATTCTTTAGCAAATGAGCTGGATTTGCAGAACTTTTGTTGGAGATTCAATAAACAAAGCAAAACTTAACAAGTTAGAGAAAGAATTAAGAAATCGTTTGGAAGCTTCGTTAAGTGGATGACTCAGAGACGGATCTAAAAGCTCAAATCTTTGCTTTCATTTCTTTCTGAAACGTACAAACAGATGCTTGAAAACTTGCACGTAAGCTCTGAAACAGAGGCATTAATACTCATAAAAACTGAAACTTGGCGTCAACCCGGATGCCACAATGGCTTTCTGATCATACAAACCCAATTAAATATCGACAAAACTTTGAACGGTGAAGAGGATCTTGGAGAAACCCGTGAAAGGATTTGGGAGAAAAAAGGAGAATTCTGGAACAGAAGAGGGGAAAGAAATGCAATTGTAAAGTCAAAGATGGAGGACAGAAACTGAATTTATAAAGAGAGGAGAAGCGAACCCACCACCATTGCATCCATATTACTTTTGCTTTCACTTCTCTCTCTAAACAAAGAGATTACAGAGAGAGAAGCACCACAGCAGAAGTTGCAAGTTACATGGCATTATATCTGTATTTGTTTGTGTAATATGACTCGTGTAGACTGTAATTTTCTTTTTTAGTTTATGTTATTTATTATTAAAAAAAATTACTTTATTCAAGCGGGAAATGAGTTCCTCAATTTTTGTTTTATTTTTTTAAAATCATCTAAATATATCCTTATCAGTTATCACATCGAATTTTATGAATTTCTTTTTTTTTTTTTTTTACTGGATCTTATGTCGTGTACCCTCAAAAATTTTCCATCTTGAACCTGGAATGGAAAAAACATTTCGAGTCAAAGACCGTTACCACTTGACCTACCTTTTAAAATTTTCTTGGAACATTTGCTAACCGAGAAAACAAAATTTCAGAAAAGAACTGATTTTTTTTAACTCATTTTTGATAAAATATGTTGATGATTAGTGAAATTAACTTGATTTGTTATAAAAATAAAAAGAGAATTTAAATAAAGAAGTAAAATTAACATTCTTAAATTATATAAAATTTTTTGAAATTTTTGAGAAAGTATAATTGGGAAAACATCCAATTTTGTAGTTGTGTAAAGGTGTTTGTTTGTTTCCATGATAGAAGGATATTTAAATGCGGGAATTAGTGCTTGAATGGCTCCTCCAAGAATACAAGTCACTTTCGATTTTGATAGAAAGGTACAATTTTTCTTTCTTTTTTTTCTTATTTATTTTTTAAAGTTTGGCATTTATAATAATTGTGGGAATGGGAGAGTAATTACCGATTTGCATCGCGTGGTTGTGTGGAGCCGGCATTGTCTATTGATTGGCTCGTGATTCTCGTGGTCCTCTAAAGCGCGTGGAACAGCTTATAATAAAATTATAAAAATAGCCTTTTGTCTTTGCAAACCTTTTTTTTTTAATTAAAAAAATCTATAAATTTTTAATTTTCATAAAACACATTGAATATGATAATTTTTTTATTTTACAAATATTGAAAAATACAATTCAGATTATTAATGGATGTTTTAAACTAAATTAATTTATTAATGCAGTAGCTTTGTATTTACTTCAATTTATTAATTTTTCTCTAAACCTTTTTAACAATTATTAAGACACTCTTAGTAACGAATCTACTAAGTTATTTATTAATAGAGTAAGGAAAATAATTTAGCAGAATTCGTGAATAATGGTAGAATTTTTTTTTTAAATATAATTTTATTATTCTTCATTATCAAATGTCACATCGTTAATAAAGATATTTTTATGATTTTTGAATAGACGAGAGAGAAAATTGATTTTATAAAATGACTTTTTACTTGATATTAAAACAAAATAAAATTGTATTTAATAAAATTATTATTATTAACTTTTTATTTCAAAATGAAAATGGTATTTTCCACCATTTAATAAACTCAAGTAAATTGAGCCAATTAATTTATTTATCAAAGTAAACAAGAGGGTAGTAGTTCATGGCATCATTAGTTCAGGTGGGAGAAGACTGGAAATTAAAATAATTTTTATTCCTATTAATTAGAATTAGAATTTATGGCACCATAATGTTGAATGACTTGAAGTGGGTGGTGCATATATATCTCATATAAATGCTAGCTTTCAATTGATAATTTTATTGATCAACTTCAAGGTGGACCATAAATAATAATAAAAAAAATCAATTTTTAGGGCGCTAACTTTGAGATAAAAATTGATAAAACTCGACCTTATCGAATAGCGAAAATTCAAATTAAAAAGATAAAAAAACAAAATCCCAAAACTATTGGATAGGTTATAATAATTAATAAAAACATGATTTCAGGAATGTTAGCTAAAATTAAAGAACGAAATGAAAAGAAAAAATCTACAAACACCTAAATATAAATAATATGAAAAAATAAAGAGATGAATTAAAGTTAGGTAGTTTTAATATGTACCTTAATAATATATATATTTTTATTATTATAATAATTAATCTGTCCTAAAAATTATGTTAAATTAATTATTTTAAGATATTTTATGATTTTCATAAAAAATATTTTTTAAAATAAAATAATAATCGTAATCATAAGAATATATATTTTTAAAATAACGTTAAGGCTATCTATAAAAATTGAACGTTACGTTAAGTTTTAATTTTGGTTTAACTTATTATTGAGTAAAAGCTTAATTTGTTAAGAGTTAAATAACAAGGCAATGAAGAGAAGAAGAATTAGTGAACGTGAAGGCATTGATTACCCATCGGGATTGGTTGAGCTAATTATCGTTACACGTGGGATGTAAAAATAAATAAAACGTAGATAGATTATAGCAAATCCACGTGATGGCACGTGAAATTTTCGATCTTTACAGTTTGCGACACGGCCCTCCCCAGTGTTAATTAATCCATCCTTATCTCATTAATTATGCCTCAACTGTAAACTAATCCTCTCTCATTATTTATTGCAAATCTCAAAATTAAAAAAAAAAAAATTAAACAATAAAAGGCCAAAGAGAATAGGAAGTCAATTGCTAAGATTCACTATTACTGGAAAAAACTCGAATTTTGAAAAACTCTCACCACCACCCCCGCCATTCATCTCTGGTTACACTCCACCCATCCACCACCCTCACCACCATCTTCAGCCTTGTCCTTCCCCTCTCTCCGCCACCACTGCCTTCTCTTGCTTTTTTATTCTCACTTTTGTTGCTATAATTGATTTTTAGTAATAAAATAATATTATATTATGCTTATTAATTCTACGTTAAAAAGTGTAAGGTAGTACGTAAAATTTATATTAGACCTTCGTTAACAGCAAGATCCTGGTTCATATTTAAAAACATCAAGGTCATACGTAATATTCGACCTTAGTTTAGAGTCATCTATAATGTTTATCATATTTATAATATCCTCACGGTACATTTATTTCTTTGATATCGTTATCTAAGTTACATGTGTTCATGTTACTATTTGAATAATAAAGTGATGATTTTATTTATTCTGTCTCGAGGGGTGTCTATAATTTTATTCATAATTTAATAATATTATGTCGCATTAGATTGCATGAAATACCCCAAACCTCATAGCCTAATGATAAAAGACTAAATTAATTATGGAATTCTATCTTTTATCATCTCTAACTACTTTGAATAAGTGCTTCTCGATCGATGAGTACTATTTTCATAAATATAAATTTAGTGAAAAGGTAAAATAATTATAATAATTGGCTTTTGTTATGATTGTGTTTGCTACAATTCTTATCACTAATCTTACACATATAATATATCCCTCTTTTAGATTTTAATCAAGTAGAATGAGTGTACATATAATTCCAATCTACCATTTAATTCAATCATTTTACTAACATTATTAATCTCATATTAAAATCTTAGTCGTAAAATTACGTTCCAGATCATTTGTTATCATGTTGATATGATACATTAAACAATCGTAAACTTAAAAATGGGTTTCTTAAGAATATACAAAGCTTACATCTTTTAGTTTCTTTATTATATATATAGATGTACAATACCCGTATAATGATGTGGTATACCAAAGCTGTTGTAGATTTTATTGAGAAGTTGATCTTAATCTAATTCCAAATTAGATCCTTAATTTTCCCCCTAATTAGATGGACAATTTTAGGTGGATTGAATATATCAACACCCAATTGCCCCTATGCACGCGGCTGCATTGGGTTTCATTCTAATGATCTTCATGCAACGTGCTTGTCACTCCCAATATATTTCGCCGACTACGATTATCAAAATTCAAAAGTGTCTACATGAAGAACCCCAAATTAATCATTTTTTAATTCCAAATTATGTGTATGATAAATTAGTTTAAACAAAGATTTATGTTAATTAAACTCAACATTATGCAAATGTTTGACCACTTTTTTATAGGGTTAATTAGAACTTAGGAGGGGAAGGGTATCGAAATGAGTGATGAGGAGATGATGAGTTTAGCGGATTCTTGGATGGAATGTCTGCCTCTGTCTGCGTATTGCTTTGCTTCTGATTTAATTAAGTAATTATTCATATATGCCTCCCACTAACTATACTTTATCCTTCAAAAGTGCTTTTTGGTAAGTTTTATATTGGATTCAACATTTAGGCTATCAATCAATAACTACYATGTACTCTACCATTAATGCGCAAGTTGGTAGATGATGAGAAATAATTGAGCAACCTGCCCACAACCCCAAATGCATCCACTCGACATGGTTTAATTTTAACATGTAGAAAACGAGTTTTTTTTATTTTTAAAAGAAAATCATAATTTATTTTCTTACTTTCTTAAAAGTTATAAAAAAAATTAGATATTTTTAAAAACGATAAAAATTAAGAGAGCGATTTTAGAAAATGATCATACACTAAAATAATTTAAATATCATAATCATAATCTGATAAATCGACATATCTTTTTTTGTTGTCAGAGTATTAAAGTTTGACAACTCAAGAATCTTCAAAGGGTTACCGAGCATTAGAGACTGTAA
>JANLJB010030923.1:0-37374 GCA_026212285.1 Bursera cuneata | reverse complement strand
TTGATATCTATTACAATGGTAGTTTTATCATTTAACTCAATTTTATCTTTTAAAAATTAGTCTCTCTTTATATTTATTAATAGGAGTAAAATAATAAAGTTGTTAGAATATGAAGGTCAACAAATATTATTTATCAAAAAATGTAATTGAAGAACCGAAAAAGATATTTTTTTAAAACTTAGTGATGGTGAAAAAAAGAGAGTAAAAGTCTCATATGAGTAAAATTTAAGCAAAAGGTAGATGTGGTGATTGATAATTATTCAAAAATATATTTGTTCAATACTTTAGAATGTTAACATAAATTATTAATTTTGAATGGTTGAGGAAAAGTATAAAATTATAATATATATTTTTTATATTTTAATATTATATATTCTTTAATATAAACAACAAATTATTATTTCTTATATAAATATGTTATATTATTTATAAAAAGTTAGATTTTTAATATTTAATATTAATTTTTAAAAATATAATAATTATTTATCAATTAAAAAGCGTACTCTATACAATAAAGGTGGTTTTGTTTTTTTATTTTTATTTTTAATTAATCAAATTATTTTTACTTTAATGGTAGGGAAGGTTTTTACTAATATTTGCAGATTATGAGAGCTAATCGGTTCTTTAGTAAAATCAGAGGAGGTAAGTTTTATTTATTATAGGGGTAAATTGATATTTCAATATATAAATAATGTGACAAAGAGTTTTGTGATGATTAATGAAATCTGTTGGAGCACTGTAAAAATGTCTAACAACAAGGGGTCCATAATTTTTTCCCTTTTTGAGAAATAATGAATTTTTTATTTTTATTTTATTATTATATAGTTTAATTTAATATTAAGCGATGATTATATTTTCATTACACAAATTATAGACAATGTTAGATGATTATTGAATGTGTTAGACATCTCCTAAGGTATTTAAAAGCTATAAGGTATTTTTATTTTTAATATTGAATTAGAGTTTACTTTTTTTTAAGATATAAAAAACCTTTAATTATTTTAAGAATTAACCTAGACCTAATACTCTTGAAGTAGAAAGGGGTGAAGATGGTAAGGTGAGGGTGAGTTTCATCCAAATATCATGTTCAAAAAATTATTTAAAAAAATTTAATTACTATAACTATAATCAACTTACCAACAATAACTTGGAAGAGTATGAAAGATCAAAAGTTAAAAAGTGTTGTTGTGGTTACGATATCTAAAATAAAAGAAAAAACGTTTTTACTTAAAAAAAGAAGGCTTTAATTTCAATCATTTTAAAATTAATCCTAATTATTTTAAATTTAGGTAAAAATTGAAGTTGCTTTCTAATCACAAGCATAAATTGCTTACCGAGGTCGTGAAGCAAATCATTTCCCGGCTAATAAACACACGACCAGAAGAGCAAGTGGTAGAGTGGTTAGCTCTAGGCAGTTTAGGCGGTTCCTCCAACCAAATCTCGCCACGCGTTGTCAAATCACAACTCTTACAAAAAAGAGAAAAGAGCAGCAAGAAGCTTGGTTCTCTTGTCTAGGGCACGAAAACGAAAACCTACACAACGCGACAACATCACCAAAATCGACAGATCCGATTCTCTCTCTAATAGCAAAGCCGACTCCATGGCTGATTCGCCTTCGTCTCCGGCAACCCTAGCCCCGAATATTAAACAACCCGACTCCGACAAACCATCTCATCAACCCGAAAACCCGGCCACTTCCGCACCACCTCCACCAACATCGCAAGACCAACGCTCCGCACCACCGAACCCCAACTTTAACCAACCGCCGTCCTCCGCTTCTCTACCGCCTCCATCGATCCAACACTACCCGCCGCCGCCGCCCCAACCTATTTCTGTCCCTCCAACGGCGCCGTCTTACCGTCCGGTTCCGATCCCTGGCGTGCCGCAGTTCTCGCCGGTTCAGAATTACCAAAACCCTGCGGTGCAGCCGCCCGGCGTGGGCGTTAGTGGTGGTGTTGCGGTCACGATGGCGCCGCCGATGATGCCTTATCATGTTGTTCCCGGTCAGGCTCCGAATATGGCGCTTAGACCTTACGCGCCAGTGCCGAATGGATACAGTGGTCTTCCGGCGCATGCTCCAGGTGGGTCAACACGTCTTGCTCTCTTTGTGTTTTTGTTTAATTCTGGGTTGGATTTGAGAATTGTTAAAGAACGATTCTTGTTATTGGTTTGCATATGCTGTTGAAGTTTTATGAACGCCTTTATTGTTTGGTTTATAGTGTATGTGTGTTGATGAGGATGTATCGTTTATGATTTACATATGTTTTATTTATTTGTTAGTACAACGTTAACGTGTGGCTTAGTGGTGGGAGTTTTGTTATCTTAAAGTTAAATCGGTGTTGGGAGAGATTTAGAAAATAGGTGTTGGTTAGTTAGATAAAGGAGCATCGATGACAGGATGTTTTCTCGTACAGTGTAATGATTGAGTACACGGTGAGAAAGGTTGGGAAGGCTTCAATATTGCTTAAGAGAACCACTTCTACAACTCCCTTTTTGGTATGCACGTATTTGCTTGGTTTCCTTATTGTATTTAGAGTAAATAATACAAATAAATGTAGTTTTAACAACGTATTTTTCTATTGGTCACGCCCAAGCTGGCCTAAAAAGAGTTTACAAATTGAATAATACAACAAAATTTGAACGGTTAATTATATTGTTCCATTTGCCATTCTAAATTATGTCTGGTTGTGTCATGTTCATTTTAGTAGGCTCCTTTCTGGTAGTTATAAGGATACTTGGCCTTTCTTGGGTTTATGAATTGCCAGAAGCAGACCATGTTAGCAACTGAGTGCTCGTTGGCCTTGTATTCTAAGGTATTGCAAATTCTTTCGTTTACAGTTTCTCTTTCTCTTTCTTAGTCCTCTTCATGCTGCACATTGGACTGCTAACCGTCCAGATAAATTTAAATAGCCTTATATAGACGCATAGATTTTGTTAATAATTCACCTACGAGCTTAAGATGTTGGAATTTTCTCATTATCCTATCTCAAAACTTTGCAATTGGTTTATGGGTAACTTTGACAGACTGCTACCTAACATGCGGATGTGTACGGTAAGCGTATTCGTCTATTCATAATTATGAACTCGATGCTATTCTCTCAATGTTTCCTTCAGGTTATCTGTTCAGCTGGTGATAGTTGCCATGCCTGTGGTGCCATCTCTAATATGCTTTTAATGTGTGGTAACAGCATTTAATTATGCTTTTTGAAGTTTTTAGGTGCTGAGGAAACAGTTATGGCTGCATTTAGTTTGTAAACTTGCTCTTACATGTTTGCATAGATGTTTGTTCTTTATTTATACAGGACTTCCTCGATATCCTGCACCGTACCCAGCTATGGTTCGGCCTGTATTTCCTCCACGTCCACCAGGACCTGTTGGAGTTGTTCCAGCAGTCGCACGTCCCCCTGTTCCAGGGATTCCTGGTGTTCGCCCAATTGTTCCACCTGTTCTTAGACCAGCACTTTTTCCTATTGCTACACCAGCGGAGAAACCTCAAACAACTGTTTATATTGGCAAGATAGCAACAAGTGCTGATAATGATTTCATGCTTTCCCTCCTTCAGGTAGATTATCTATTTGAGCAATTTTATTTTAACATTGGCTCAAATTTTGTATTTTACAGCTCTGCTTGAAGCATTGTTGCCCATCTTTGAAGCTTTGTGTTATGAAATCTGATATTTTTATACTTTTGGAAGGTTTGTGGACCTGTCAAGAGTTGGAAACGTGCTCAAGATCCCTCAAATGGGAGTCTTAAAGGTTTTGGGTTCTGTGAATTTGAGTCTGCTGAAGGGGTTCTTCGTGCATTACGACTGCTCAGTAAATTTAACATTGATGGCCAAGAATTAGTGGTATGTTTTTTTCTAATTAATTCCTTCAATTATCATTGTTGCCTTTCTTTGCATTTATCTGTTAAGTAATAGTTGTGAGAACAAAATGACAATCTTCACTGCAACATGTCTTTTATTTTGAATGCATTTATCATGTGCAAGGATCACAGAGGTTAGATTCCATTTATTATTACTCTTTTAATTAAATATAGATCGATTTCACTTTTTTATTTCATGATTTGCAATGCTTTATGGTTGAAGTATGCTGTGATTGAGTATGAGAGGCAGTTTCAGTCTTTCAATAGAGCTGTAGGAGGCTAATGTACAAATTACATAATGGCTAATGAGTAACAGAATGCATGCATTAATTCTGTTATGATTTATTATCTGGGTTTTTAAGTTTACATGGGTCATCACTGTGATGTAATTTATGTTTCCATATATTGTTTGTTACGCTGTTAACATTTCATAATGGTCATGATGAGATTTTGGGAAATGATTCATGTGAATAGAGAACTGTCATCTCCTTGTTTCTTAACTTTTCTTCTACTTAACTCCCGAGCTCCATTGTTGATGTTTGGGTTAGGTTTGATCTTAATCTAAGATTAGGAAATGAGTTTGAGAAGCAACTCATCAATTATATCAAGAATATTATGGAGCCAATTTTATTTAAAAGATTATTTATACCTTCAGCAGGCCACATATGTGGCCTTGCATTTTGGAGACTATTTAGTATAGCTATATAACACCACATTCTTTACTCAGAAGAGAAGGGGAGTCAAGGAGTTAGATGATTCTATGCTAGGAATTTTGCTCTTGGGTCTATTTTCGTTGATGATCAAAGATTTGTTTTGATAGTATTTTTTCATTTTTCTAGTCCTTATTTTTTTACTTATCGCATGATTGTCAGTTAAATGTTAATCAAGCAACAAGAGAATATCTAGAGCGGTATGTTGAAAAGAAAACTGAAAACACCAAGAAGCTCAAGGAAACTCAAGATGTGGGGGCTGAGAAAGAGAATGAAAGTGCACAAGTTGTTGAGAAGAATGAGCCTCCCAAGCCCTCTGAGGACATGAAGGACACTGAAACTGGAAACAAAGAAAATCATGACACTGCCAACTTTGGAATAGTGACTGATGAGGATAGGGAAGCTGACCAAGAGGCTTCAAAGAAGCTTACAAACATGATTGAAGAGAGGTTGAAGGCCAATCCTCTGCCTCCCCCCCCTGCACAACCAGCAGCTGATGGTACTGGAACTTCAAATGCAGAATTTTCAGCTAAATCACGGGATGCAGATTCTGATGTGGATGTAACAAGAAACGGTGAGCTTCTATAGCTGGCATATACATTTTGATTGCATTGGTAAACACTAGTGTTTTAGGTAGTTTATAAAAAAAATATATATATATATATATATTATAGTCTCTGTCGTGAGAAGAAATTATCTTTGGTCACATCTTTTTAGAGAGAACTTTGACACTGTTTTTGCATATAATTTTTCAGGTATAGCTGATGATAAAATTGATGATGAGACAACCAGTGACACCAAAGCAACAAATGAGCATGATCGGGCTGAAACAAGCTCACCTGATAGGAGTAGTAGGATGTATGATCGGAGAAGTAGAGATAGAGATAGGGAGCGAGATCTGAAACGGGAAAAGGAACGGGAAATTGATAGATACGAAAGGGAAGCAGAACGGGAACGAGTTAGGAAAGAGAGGGAGCAAAGAAGGAAGATTGAGGGTGCTGAGCGTGAGTATGAAAGATGTCTTAAAGATTGGGAGTATAGAGAGAGAGAGAGAGAAAAAGAACGCCAGTATGAGAAGGAGAGGGAGAAAGAGAGGGAACGTAAACGGAAGAAAGAAATCCTTTATGATGAAGAAGAAGATGATGATGATTCACGGAAAAGGTGGCGTAGGAGTGTATTAGAGGACAAGAGAAGGAAGAGACTAAGAGAAAAGGAGGATGATTCGATTGACAGAATAAAAGAAGAGGAAGAACTTGTTGAGGCCAAGAGAAGAGCTGAGGAAGAACTGCAGCTGCAGCGGCAGCAAAAAGATGCATTAAAGCTCTTGTTTGGTCGTGAACCTAATGGGACTGAAAAAACTGTGTTAGCTGAAGAACGTGGTATTGAAAACAAAGATAAGCCTGTTGAGAAGGAATATCTGGGTAACTCTCTTCATGAAAATCACATTGCAGGTAAGTTCTTTTTCCCCTTTAGAAAAATATTGTTATTCAGCTTCACTTTTTCTTCTATTCTCTTGCTCTTTCTGCATCTTCGAATTTTTGAAAGTGTTACATGATTATGCTTGGCAGGGGATGAAGTTTTACAAAACGGTATTGGGGATGAATCAACCGATGCATCTATTGCTACATCAGATATGCGGCAGGGCAGCAATGCCCCAGCTGGGAAGTTGGGTAATGCATCTGTTGCTACAACAGATATACGGCAAGGCAGCAATGCCCCAGTCCGGAAGTTGGGTTTTGGTCTTGTTGGATCTGGAAAACGAACTGCTGTACCTTCTGTCTTCCATGAGGATGAAGATGATGATGCACAGAAGGAGAAAAAGATGAGACCCCTGGTTCCCGTTGATTACTCAACTGAGGAATTACAGGCAACCCAACCTATTGGTTCTGGTGCCAACCCACCAAATTTGGCAGCAGCAGCAGAATTTGCAAAGCGTATTTCAAATGTTAATACCAAAGAAGAGAAGCCTGATTCAGAAAGAGAAAGAAGCAGACGTTCTCACGATAGGTCAGGCTACCGTGAGAAGGATCGGAGTGATGAAGATAATAGTCGCACTAGAGATGAGAACAAGGAGAAAGTTCTTGATCGGGACAGGGATCGAGAACACGGATTAGATAAAGTGAAGACACCTGATAACAAGAAGCTTTTAGATGCAAAACAATTGATTGATATGATCCCTAAGACCAAGGAGGAATTGTTTTCATACGAGATAAATTGGGCTGTGTATGACAAGGTAAGCAATTCTTCTTATTAAGCCGAATTGCAAATTCCTGTTTTGGCTTTCGTGGAAAAATTTTCCTCTGAAGAGGTTAAAAAATTGCTTGGTATTTGAATTCTAGTGGGGAACCTGGGGATTTGTTTTAATTTTTTTCTCCTTGATGCTGAATCATCCTATTCAAGTTTAGCTATTGTAAGGGAACATGAAAAGTTCTCAGATGATTATAGACCATAAGAGAGCGAGAACCTTGGTTCTGAAACCAGTGGTAAAACTTTCAGTGTTATACACAAGTCAAATTTCAATACGTTGCAAAGAGGATATTGGATTTGACACTGTAGGCAATACGAAAAGATAATTTTTGGGACGGTAATACCTTTCATGTGACATGTTTTGTCTACTTAAATTAACTTTGCTTTTTGTTGCGCCTGTCTTAGGTTTAAATAACTCCTATCGGACCGTTTATGTTGCATGTTTTTGTTTTGGCCTGTGGTTGGGCATGGGCTAAATGGTAGGGCTTTAGGAATGAAGCGTATCCATATCGTACCCTATGGACTTGTTATGTGTGAAATTATTGGATAACACATGTAAATCATGTTGTGCGCATTCCATTTCTTGTGTGCAAGAAGTACAGAAATTGAAAGATGCTTAGAGCTAAATAATTTTTTGGTTTATAGAAGCTCACTACCGAAAAGATTTTACTATCATTTTATAACAGCTCTAGTTCATGATTGTATATTTTTGCTTATGATATGGTCCTCAAGTAGTATGTTGATATCAGATACTTTCTGTTGTTTGTGATGTTATTATGTACGTTATATTCACATGCATGTTATATCTATTACGTTCCCCTGAAATGTTACCGTACTTATATTGACTTTTTGTTTTGAATAGCACGAGCTGCATGAGAGAATGAGACCTTGGATTTCAAAGAAGATAACAGAATTTTTAGGAGAGGAAGAAACCACCCTGGTGGATTATATTGTATCCAGTACTCAAGAACATGTGAAGGCATCCCAAATGCTGGAGTTGCTGCAAGCGATTTTAGATGATGAAGCAGAAATGTTTGTCCTCAAGATGTGGAGGATGCTCATCTTTGAAATTAAGAAGGTTGAGAGTGGTCTTGCATTGAGGTCAAAAGCCTGAATGAATCGTGTTTTATATTATTCCTGCGTAGATGGAGTACTGATTCTTGTTATATTTTAATGGTTATTCCTGTTTTCCTAGTCATCTAAGCAATCAAGTTACATCCTTGTTCATTAGTATGTATTGCATCAAAATACAATTTCACCATAATCAAGAAATGAAACCATTTTTGTAATGAAAATAGAGGGCAGTGTGCCTGTAACGAAATCATCCTTGTATGTCCATTCTAGTCATAGCAAGGATTCTTCATTGATCCGGATTTAACATAGAGTATGTTATCTCCGCTATTGTAGCCTAAAGGCTGCTTTCGCTTAGTTGAAATTAAGGGAGGAAAGAAACTTGGGCTCCACGGTCTCCAGGAACAAGTTGTTGAAGAGCCTTAAGCTCTCAAATCTCGGTAGAAATTAATTTATATTTAATAAAAATGTTAGATATCATCTTGACCTTAAAAAAATTTATTAAACTAATTATCTGGATATTGCATTATAAATTATCTGAAGAAACGATCTAAAAAATATTGATTTTTGCTAGTTGTAGAGTGTCCGTTAACGGGTCTTGGAATATGATATCAATCGCCACTTGCAAAGGATGTCAACCCTTTTTGCAGAAGAAAAAATAGTACAATTTTTTCACTCTCAGCTTCAATGATTCAGGGCAGCCCATTTATTTATCTTGCTGATTCTGAGGCTGAGGTCAACCAATCTAAACTAGTTGTACTTTCTTAAAATATTATAAAAACTTGATCATCAACGACCTAGTTTAGATGGAAGATTCACTGCATTAGTTTTGAGTGATGTGAAATTCTAATGCTGTGTAATTGATGAATTTACTAATGATAGAGGAGAGGATCATCCACGATCCTTAATAATGGCTTACAATATGGCAATCCAAGCCGGCGATAACAAAATGGGGCTTTAGAGGACAGACATGCCAACCTATGGAATGGAGTTGCAGGATAGGAATTGTACTCTTCCCTACACAAGCTGCTGGTGCTATACCTTCCTTCACTCCCACGTACATCTATGATCCTTCTAAACAAGATAGCCGCCGGACATTCATAAAAGAATTAAATACAATACATGAGATTACAACAGATCTGCTCTCTCTCTTCTTTTTCCTCACAAATTAACTCTTTACATTAATAAAAAAAATTTCACATTAATCCAGTAAAAGGCTGGATGTGGCTCATTCTCTCCAGAAGAAGACTGCAATCCAGCTCCTCGAAGCCAGTAACAAAGTGTAACTGTACCATAATTTAGTTAAAATCAGCGTATGTTACTCCCATAACTCTGATTTTCAATCCAACATATGGGTTAGTGTGTGAGACTAGCTTCATATATACACACAAGGAGGCGGCAAGGCCCCTTTTTTCAACTTCTTCCCCTTTCCCAAACTCATTGATTACTCAGTTGCAAAGTGGATTCTAGAAAGGCATACCTTACCATGCTGCCATTAAGATACATCTGGCTACGTTAGGTTTCTCCCTGAATCATGGGTGGATTGTCACATATTCATCCTCCTAAATCTTTCCTTTTCTTGCCAGATCTGGTTCTCAGTTTGGGAAAGTCGATTAAATCTAAACTTGGGGTCTTTTGGACAGGCTTGCTGGGTTTTGTGTTGCTTGTAGAATCTTTACTTGGTGAGATATCTTTATCTGACTTGCTGCCATGCTCAAGAGTTTCTGTAGAAGCAGAAGAGGCACAAGGCTTCTCATAAACAATTGCAGCATCCAGGGTGTACATGCGAAGTGCAAGAGAGGAAACGGTCGCAATCTTGGCTGCAGCAGATAGCGAAGACCAGTACCACCAACCATTCCTCAAGTAATCAGTTTTTATCATGTCCTCAAATACAATTGTCGCTTGAACCATCTGAAGAAAAAAAAAGTAAAATTCTATTTACTTACTCAATTTGATGAGACAAAGTGAGTGCGGAAAAAGGTAACATAGAATGAAGTAATGCAAACAAGTAATTATTCCGTTAGTTCCTCGTAAATGAAGGAAAAAATTAAGAAAAGCAATGAGCAACTTTTTTAGGGTAAGTGATCATTGTCAAGATCTCATGTAAATTACAAACAAGATTTTTCTTTTTTTTGGCCAATATTCTAGTGGGACATATCTTAAATCTCTTGTATCTTGATCAGAAATCAGGATACCAGAAGGTAATGGTGACATCATTTCAGAATCAGCCAAAGAGATCTACAGGTTATGAGACTGTTTAATCATATCATAACTCTACAGAAACCACAAAAAAAAAAATAATAATAATAATAATAATAAAAAAAAAAGATTGACTGGATGCAATACTGGTAGGAGTTTATTAGCAAACCTTAATCAACTTAGATGATATCTTGTGAAACTGGAAAGAATATCTTAGAGCGAAGTAAACAAACAGACCTCAAATATTGACTTGGCAGATTTGACAAACGTGCGCCAGGCACATCTTTTTCCCCAGCAAGCTTTTGAGGATCTCAATGCTTCTTCTGGGACAGCAGCATCCATATCAAGCAAGTTGATTTTGAGCTGCCTAAGTATTTGAACACCCCTTCCTGTGAGGGGTCTCGATGAAGAATCATGAATAATAGAGCAGTTACCAATCCCCATTTTTGGACTTCTAAATCTCGACGAGGATTCATTCATGAAATTTGGATTTAGTCTTCTACTTTTTAGCACTTCCTCATCATTGGCACTCACAACGCATCTCCTGATTGAGTTGTTGGACATATTACCATGTTTCACACAGGAATTAAAGTTCTCCTGCACTGCACATTGCAACTGATTTTCCACATTTGTGGATTTATGACTTTTATTAACCTCATTTTTACACAAATGAACTAATTTTAAAGAAGGGTCACTCAGATATGGGGATGAACTAGACACAAATGATGGAATGCCATTCAAACCAATGAGTCCTATCTCCTGAACCAATTCCTTAATAGAGTTCTTAGTGACAAACTTTGCACTTATCTCTTCAATGTCATATGGGCATGCTAACTCCTTTGGTAATTCAAACAACCCAAAACCTGTCTCATGCTTAACACTTCCAGACATACCTTTTCCCACTTTTCCGATGCAATCTCCCTGTAAAGTTTCAGTCCTTCTCGTCCCCTTCCCTCTTGTTCCTTCACCATCTGCCTTCTTGTTCTGAGAGGAAGTTGCACCGGGATTACACGTGCCATCACGATGCTCCTTGAGTTCAGACCTACAGGAAAATGACAGGTGGCACCAGCAGCAGTGGAATCTAGAAGGCCATACAGGTTCTAGGCACTCACACCTGTACATTCTCTCTCTCCTAATTAACTCTGCATTCTGATCCTGAGTCATTAAGATTTTGGAGGCTTCTGGTTCCAAGCAAGGACCATGTTTTTTCTCCAGTAGAATCAAAGCCTTGGTCACAAGTCCAGTAGAATTTACAGTTGCTTCAGTGCTTATGCTTTTTGAAGAACTTGGTAGACTCTCATCCTCAACATTGTTTCCAGCTTTATTGGAATACTTATATCCAATCTTTTGCCACCGCAAAATGGACTCTGCCAGTTCCTTATCTCTTGGGTCACTGTCAGTCAACCATTCAATAAGTTCTTCAATTTCCACATCAGATTGATAAGAAAACCAGGAAGAAAATGTTGGAAAAGAATTATTCTCAGTTTCAAAGGAATAAGAGTATCTCAAGTTCAAATTATTAGCCAATGAGTTCTCATGCTCTTTTACTAAGCTCTTCTGCTGTAACATTGTACTTCCATCAACCAGCAGCCATGGAGACGTACAAGGCCTGGAGAAGGCCCAATATAGTCGTCCAGCAGAGTCTCTCCCCAACAATTCCTTCCGCAGGGATACTGTTTGTAGTTGTGATTCTAGACAGGCAATTGGATCCTGCAAGAGAGCAATCTTATTCTTAAGTAGGTTCCCTTCAATGTCATGGGGTTCTGACTCATTCATTTCATGTTGAACAGTATCATGATGGTCAGGAAACTGATTTTCCGAAGACATGTGCAAAGTATGTATATGCTCAGCAACATGGCTTCTTATTGGGTCAGATGAAACATGGTCTTGTGGAACCTCATAATTAGCCAGCCCGAGTCCACCATTACTATTTTCTAGTTCCTGCCCTCTATCAAAATTACTCTGGCCAGTAGACTCTCCTGTAGAGCCATATTTTTGTTGTTCAGGAGCAGAAAGAGGCACCCTGTTATGTGGACTATCAGTCGTTAAACTATTATCCTTATCAGACTGTTGATGTACTTGAACTTCAGTACAAGTAGCCTGCCCAATTTGGTTTCCACAAAAACTGGGCTGTCTTACTGAGATGCCTTTTGGATAAAACCAGCAGGGATGTTTTCTAGAATCAGCTGTCCCATGCAACTGCAGACCATCCTCTGAAAGTACCGAATCAGCAGGTAAGGATGAAACATAGCCACTTTCACTAGGAGGCTGCCTCAACAACTTCCCATAGCTTGTATGCACCCCTTCTGTACCAGATTTTCCAGCAACACCAAGAACACTTGTGTTTACTCTTGCCAATTTCCCAGCAAATATCTCCTCTTTGTATTTCAAATTTTTCCATTCCAAGGACAATGGTCGCAGTTTCTGCTGCAAATCAGCCGATACAGGAGCACAACGCTCTAGATGTTCACGAATACTAGCAGAGTTCAGCAACTCATCACATAGGAACTTCAAAAGGAATATCCTCTGCATTAAAAAAGAATGAACAAGGATAAAGCAAAATCAGGTAATTGGTACAAGTCAAAAGAAACTTACGGTCTAGGTAAATTCAACACAGGTCCAATATTAATTGCAACCAATGAGTAGAAATGTATCAAGGACTCAATACCAAGGATCTTTGGATCAACAATAAAAAGTGTTTACTATCCCAATATCATGCCAAACATTTATTATGTGCAAATATGAGAAAACAAATACCAATTTATGAAAGCAGATATGACTTTTTTTTTTTTTAATTACTTAAGAGGAGGTATGATTGTCAATCTCAAATGTATTGCTCAAAATAATGTTAGGTATTCCCCAAATAATTTGTGTTATAGTCGCATTAACATTGAAATTGTCAATAAAAATCAAATACAAACATCACATAAGATGGTAATAAATCGTTAAACCACTAAGAGATGTAATTAAAAATAGAAATGAAGAGGATCATAGACAATAGAAATGAAGAGGATCATAGACAAACCTCCCTTGCACTGTAATCCCAGTAGTCTCTTATTTCCATTGTCGTAGCTAAATGCGACAGAGACTCCAAAAACCCACGAGTTAACTCACCATGATACCTTCTTCTTTGGCTTCGGCTAATGACCTGAGGAACTTGGGAAGTATATTGATTGTTACAATTACCAGTGACACAGAGAGGACAATACCAGTTTCCTTCAGGAACTCTAGCAAGAGGGGGATTTAAGCAATATGTATGATAACCAGAGTCACATGTATCACATAGTAGAACATTGTCATCATCTTTGTCTATACCACACACTTTACACACCCCCTCATCCCAAGGAGCTTTGGGAATCTCACCTACAGACTCCAGAATATCATCCATATCTTTCTTGGATTCAGAATTTAAGCACTCCATGTTTGGACAGTCACTAAATTTCTGGGCAAGGGTGAGAACCTACATCAGAAATTAACCATGTTAAAGCTCAAATTACATCGAATATGTTAGAACTCTATGATATAGAATTTCCTTTTCCCACATGCATGCACACATAACCAGAGAGTGTGGATGAAGAGAAGTACAAGGCTTCTTAATTCTATTTCACTTATTGGAATTCGTGTGGCAGCTTTTCATGTAAGCCAATGACGCAAATATGGTTGATCAGCTGGATTGTCAGAGACTAAATTTCTAGGCAGGAATTCTTGTTGCCAGAGGCATTAAATCACCTAAAGACTTAAGTTACAAATTATTTCCATTAACATGCAATGCAAGGCCACCTTATGATGAGATAAAACGCAGCCCCGAATATTTATCCATGATTAAGAGAATCAAGTTGCTTAATTGAATGAAGCACAAAGGAAAGTAATAAACGCAAATGTTGAATTCAACCCATATTTACAGCAATAATTGCTTATTAATAAAAACTAAGCACAAGGAAGCAGAACGGTACCAACAAACCTCTTTTTCATATAGTTCTTCAAAATTTTGAGATAATTTTTTAGCCAAAAGTAGTAAATCAGATTGATCACCATATGCAGTGCGTATCTGATGCCAAACCTGCCAAATGAAAATAAAACAGTTGATCTTTGCACCATAACAAAACATACTGTCTTAAGTTGTCCATCAGATTGTTGAAGCAAAATACTATGTCCACCATATATCAAAAGTGAAAAGTAAAACCAAGTCTTTCAAATATCACAAAATCAGTTGGGCAAAGTCCTCGAACCAAGTAGGAGTAATTAAAGTAAAATTTGAGTTCTGTAAGCAAATAATGCGAAGCATACTAGACAACACATAGGTCAACTAGGTTAAGCAATTACACAACATAATGCATACCTCCCGAACATCCTCAAGGAAAGCCTCATGTGATCCACCATAGGCCCCATAAGCCAATCTCAGATCGATGGTTCTGAAATCTAGAGGCCGAGACACCATTGCAGGAAATCCAAGAAGTCCCTCATCATCATTTTCAGATGTATTTAGAAGTGTTCTTCCCAGCAAATTACAAAATACTTTCTCTTGATCAGCAGCAGCAGCACAACGAAGCACTTTCCGGCATTGCTTCATGATCACATCAGATATCGAATTAAAACTCCTATTTCTTCTTTTCCTAGTAGGTTTCTGTGGCTGATTTTCGCCACACACCTCTGCTAGTACAGACAGAACAGCTTTCTGTAATGAATAAATAACATGCTCAGACTACAGCATCAACCTTGCTAAAGGAAATAGCTAAAAAAGGCTGCAAAATTTTTTTTGGATAACCATGAAGATATTAAAAGTGATTTGAACAACAACCACTGAGTTCCTATTAAGTTATTCCTCTTTGTTACACATAACAGAGTACAACTTATAGATAAAAAAAAAAACTCAGGTAGTTCCAATCCAGTATTTACTCAGCAAAACATTTATACTCATAACAAAGGTAACAATAAACAGTGAACTTACTGATTTCTAAAAGTACAGACCCGTTAAAGGGAATAAAAGCTATGCGAACATGTAAGAGTGTATCTGTGACTAATCAATATAGAATAAAGAATAGACCTCATTACAAAGCAAAATGTTTCTTCCTTTGATAGTTTCTTAATAAATCAGTCAGTCATATCTTCTCAACAAGTCTCAAAAACTCGACTGATTTGTTTTAGCACTTTGCATCTACTGAATGCTTTAAGTACAGCAGATACTTCTGAAAAAATGGAAACATGGACTTCTTCTCTCTTAATTAATAAAAATTATAAGAACACATAATAAATTTTTCTACCTTTTTTATTAAAAAAAAAAAAAAAAACAAATCTAAAAGTATACAACAGGGAAGTACCTTGGTAGGCCCTGAAGCATTTCCCTTGTAAACTTCCTTACTAATAGAGTGTTCCAATCTCTTTTTTGCCCATTCTGGTGGACCTTTTTCTAAAGCATCATATACACACTTTCTGATTCTAGCTCCCACATTAGTGGGTAACTTTCTTACAGGTTCAAGAACTCGTGCCCACTCAGGAATTCCACCATCATTCTCCTTAACAGCTTCTTGAGCACTAATTGGATCAGAGTCACTGCAATCCGTACTTAAAACATCATTTGTATTCTTCAGTGAACCAAAGATTTTCTTTGAAGCCTCTGCAAGCAGCTGAGAATCACAAAAATTAGAGGACAATAATTTTATAATCAACAATAACATCTTAATAAAATTCAGAGACATGAACAAGCAATCTAAAGAAATACAGACTTTCGTGAAAATTGTGGAGCTACATGCAAACCATAGGAGAGACATTACTACTTTTACAGCAATTCCATAAAGGCAAATGATTAAAGAAAATAGCAGGAGACAGAGACAAATGCATCTAATTTTTAAAACAGGTACAAGATAATAAAGTAATATCTAAAGGCATAGATAGATGGTAGATGATATATGACTCATGGAAAAACAAATCCACCTTTATGCAAGGGCTATACAAGAGTAGAGAAATATATGAGATAGACAGAAAAGATGCAAATGAAGGTTAGAATCATATAGCATCATCTCAACATCATCATATATCATGAGAGTCAGTGGTACTTAACCACATGGATTTGAAGCTGCTACTCATAGCAACTTAATATTTTTGCTTATTATTAATACTCTCTCTCAATCACTACTGACAATTATTTTAATCCCCTAAAGGTAAGTCTAAATCTCTTCATTCAGCAGCACTTGACTGCAATGGGAGATGATCTCTTAATAAAGTAGTTAACTTTGCCGTTTTTAACCTTTCCTCATATCTCCATGTGGGATTGGATAGACTTATAAGACATCCTTTCTTGAGAAGATTTTTGCCAAAATATTTTGTCAAATTGAGTATTAAAATATGATGTTAAGTTTGCCACTCTCCTAAAACTCTAGCTTATAGGAGTTGGTTTAACTTTAATATTTAAGTCTCAATACGCCCCCTCACGTGCACTTGCAACGTGGACCGGACCGAGCCTCACATGCCTCAGTGGGTCTTACAAGTGGACTAAACAATAACTTTTTATTTTTTTAATTAAATGACATGGAGGGGATTCGAACCTGAACCATTGGGTCACTATGGCTCTGATACCAACTGAAGAATATTTGAATATTATTAATTGATATATTACAAAGAATGAGAACAATAATTTATAGGTGTTTACAAAGAATAAAAAAGGAAAGACAATAATTAACATTCCTAAATTGCTAATTCTATATTTACACAAAGATAATTCCTAAGAATCCTTCACAGATTTCTACCCTGATTACTCTCCACCAAATCCTCCTTGATTCCCTACAATCACATAAATAATCTTCTAAAATCTTCAACATATGAATACATAGTTATTTTATCTTCAAAACAAGATTCAACGGTTAGATTTTATTCCCTAAATCTTACTCACATCCAACAAAGTCTACTACTCATGATAGTATTATGTAATCAATATTATTTGTGATCAATTCAATATTTTGGAATTTTACTACAAATTTCCAGCATTTCTTGCAATTGAGATCAAAACCAAATATCAATTTCATTATATCCATCAAACATCTCAGAGATTAAAAACTGCTTATCTCACTGCTGAGCAATTTCATTATATTCATTATATCCATTAGGATTGAAAATTTGGTTTTTTTTTTTTACCCATATGCAAAAAGATTTCATTTACAGAACAAATAGTGCTAAGCATGCAGATGCTTTAAACGAGGGGAAAAATAAGGAACCAATGAATATTGAATACCTAGCCAATAACATTTGCAAAAAATGTAGAGTTGTGTTGCCTCATAAAACTCAAGAAACTAAAACATAATCACATATAAATTAAGAAATGAAAGTCAATCTACCAGTGCATCTGCTTCCATGCCAGCCACTCCCAGAAGAGAACCATGAATTGTTCCACTGTCACCTTGTAAACAATGAAAAGCTTTGCAATTCTCACGGTTCATAAAATCCACAGAATCAAGGTTGCCATCCATGGATGAGACAGTTAAAACATATCTTCGAGCCAATTCTGGCCAAGTAAGTCCATTTATTGGGAGCAAATCAAGCATTATTTTCTTTCCAGAGATCACATTATCTGCATCTTTCTTCCTTCTCCTTCTTGACTTAGATTCTCCACTGTCAAAATTAGAATCTATAAAAGCAGCGACCTTGAACTGAAGTTCACTAAGTAAAATATTTAGTAGTGAGCAGAGAACATTTGCCAGAGCTACACCAGTACACCCACTGTTGGTATTAGATGCCTCTCTTAATGGGGTAGCCTCCTTCAAACACTCTGTTTCAACTGTAACAAATGCATGTTCATTTCCCTGCAGAATGTTTGAAGTAGAAGAACTCTTAAGAGTAACGGAATTTCCATTTAATAATTCTTCTTCAAGTTCCTTAAAGGATAAAGGTTCTTTCAGTCCCAGAACTTCAGAGAAACGCCAAAGTAACTCCCAAGACTAAACAAATAAAAGAAAAAAGGTATGAATACAAAATTTGACAAAAAGAATATTCCACTAGATTTCCAGAAGTTATCATGATATGTTGACAGTAGTGATTCCCATACCTGAAGAACATCACCTATTAATTCTGCAGGAAGCTTTGAGCTTAATGGCTTTCCAGGAGGAAGAGTCTTTATCACAGAGTTTTTAACCACCTGCTCCCGTGCTCCTTTAGAACCTTTGAATAATTTACTATTGGCCTCTTTCTCATGTATATCACTATTCCTTTTTACCAGAAGATACCCACTTCCAACAGTTTGTAGCACTGATCCATCCCTTCTTTTATTCAGTAATATATATTCTGCACATGCATGAACCCAAGGAAGCTGTTCCATAATTTCTTGCACGAATTCAACATCTAGTCCAAATCTGTCCTGGTCTAACCACTTCATCAGGGCTTCAGACGAAGTATCAAGCTCATCACTACTTCTTATATGATGTGGGATGTTGATAGGGCCGGACAAACAGCAAAACTTGGCCAATGAATCAGAAGATTCTGTTGCTTCCTCACCCATCGAGTCAAAGCACGATGACCACATCCTAATTATGTCATGCTTGCAATAAAACTTACATGCACCAGTTTGGCAATATGCCTTGCGGCAAGCATGTACCAAAGTCTGGGACACCATTCTCCATACAGAAGATGACGATCTCCCTTCTACTAAAAATTCTCCAATATCATCCTCCAGCTCAATATAATTACTTGTGGATCTTCCAGGACTTTGTGAAAGGTTGGACTTGGTTCGCAAACTATTCATTGTTTTAGAGTTATGGGCTTCATCACAATCCTTCCCAGAATTTGATAAATTATCATATTCTAAATGTGGGGGGCTATCATCTGAGAATATCATCTTAACATTTGTATAATCATCATCATTCGGACTAACCACATCATCAGTTTCTACTTGGCCTTTACCATCTTGCAGATCAATAGATGGCCTCAGGAGGACAGTTGACCCACAAGGGATTGGCTGAGCAGAGCATGGATATCGTTTAACTTTAAAAAGTGGTCCAAAATCACCACCATTTGAGACATCACATATAAAAAGAGACCCAGTAATCTTATCATGCCAACTGGACCTGTAACCTACAGGCCAGATCTGGTTATTGTTATGATAGGAGGGACGTGGATCAACCTCACCCACGGCTAAAAGACAGAAGTCTTCAAACTGAACTGGAAGTCCAACCTGAAAAGACAGTTCTAAAAAGATCAGGTCCCAAAGCGAGGCTGAAAGAATTAATTGTAAAAATATACAAGTGAAAGGTATTAAACCTGGTAATTGCAATTATATGTGAGAAGAAAAATGACAAGGGAAAATATCAAAATATGAAAACTTACTTTACTTTGTGAAAAGTGACAGCCCCTATTTTCGTTTGAGTTAGCTTGTGTGATCTTCAACTTGCAAGCCTGAGATTCAGCAGTCTCAGTACATAAAGAGAACTCTCCACCAAAACTTCTTCCCAAATTTTCTTGACATTCTTTCAAGTCATTGACCCGTGAGAACATTAAGGACTCCTTTCTCCTGTGGTGTGAATGCAATCCTTTCCGCACCAAAGCAAACCCATCACTTCTATCCTCAGATTCCACAGAATGGTTATTTGACACCAACCCAAGATGGCAGGCAACATCAAACACTGAATCAAACCTATTGGGATCCAGAGCATGGTATTTTTGATAACACGTTCTGTGGATTGTAGTACCACTAGCCCAAATCCTTTCTCTAATTAAAGAGCTTTGATCTGTTTCTTTCAAACTTCTGCCAATGTTCAGTCGCTGTTGCACTATATCTTCAAAGCCTGAATTAACAAGATCTGTCACGGTGCCAGATGCTTTCAGACGATCCAGATGACTCCCCGCACATAAAAAATTTGAATGTGTTGCTGGCGCAATATTTGAATTGGGAACCAAAGATGTAACACACACGGTTTGCACTCTACAAAACAAAAGGTCTAAAAGTATCAAGTCTTACAGAATTCACATTCTACACAAATAAGCATTGTCCTACAATTTTCAATAAAATGGCTATAAACAATAGTAAAAGTCTACAATAACCAAATAATCAAACCACCTATCACACACACACACACACACACACACACACACACATATATATATAATAAAATATTATTCAAGTCTAATCAAGTGGTTTTCTCACAAAACATTATAAATCCAAAAGCAATGAACTGCCATAACCAATAGCATCATACATATACTACCATGGACTTGCTTAGAATCAATTTGACTAACTCAAGATACCTGCAACTCTAAATGTTCCTAAAAAGAGCTGAAACACTAGAATAACAATAAAATATTCAAATTTAATAAAAGAAATTAAAATTAAAGTCGAAAGGACTAAAATTTATCACAAATTAAATAGTCTACCCGGAGTTCATCGATTCACTACTTCCTTCTTCGACCGGCGGCAACGCATTGATGTCCAAAAGGCCAACATCGGAACAGCCAGCTCGAATCCCCTCGCCAGAGTGGCCATCGGGCGGCGGCGGAGAGATGTTGCCGGCTGGTGCTCCCGCGGGGACGGTTTCGTCTGGAGAAGAGAGAGGAGCCTCGTTAAGATCGATGTCGAAGGGTTTGGAACGAGTGTCCTCAGGCTTGTTGTCGGAGCCGTTACCGTTACCGTTACCGTTAAGCTCCATCGCCGTTACCGTTAAGAACTGGAGAATCGAAGAGGTATAATTAGGTAGTCGGACGCATTATAGAAGGGCAAAAGCGTCAGGCTCTAGGGGAGTTGAGAGGGAAGATCGAAAGGTGGAGAGAGAGAAGAAGATAATGAGATGAGAGAGAGGGCGAGGAGCTGAAATGGAGTTTGGTTCTCTATGAAGCTCAGACATTTGGGTTCTTCTCGGAACTCTCGAAAGTCGAAATGGGGAGTGTGTTTTCTCTGGCTCTTGAGGTATCGAAATGACGAGAATGGCCTCCAAGTACTGTGCTATGGACTATGGAGGGAAAACGAGGCTGTCTCGGCTTGTAAATTTGCTAGGGTGGTGACGTAATTTGACTGTTGTTGGTGTTGTGGTGGCAAAATCATAATTCCTGTTGGGGGAGCTTTTTGCTTATACCACGGAACACGCTTCTTTCTCTCCCCTCTGACTGGCGTGAACTACTAACTTGCGATCAACGGAGGATGTTGTGATTTGAGAAACGGAGATCAAACATCCATCACCATCACCAATGAACACTCGCTGCATATGGTGATTGATCAGTCCACTCGAATTCAAGCTGATTTAATATCTAAGAGTAAATTTTTCTTTTTACGTACCAAAATATACTCACCAAAAATCCTGGCTGTGTTGACATCAGATGTATTTTGACGGTCGAAATATGTTTGTGTATTTAAAAATTAAGGATAAGCTTAACACCTTGATATATATAATATACATACATATATACAAAGCAAAAAAAAAAAAGTTAGGTAATAAAATAATTTAAAATTTTTTTAAAATTTAAAGATAACACAACTTAATAACTCAACATTTGATTATACATGTTTAAAAAAAAAATTAGAGTTTTACTTAAATTTAAAACTGCTTAAAAGGGCTTTTCAATTTTATTTTCTCCGAATCCTTGAAGTGTACTTAGACTAAATGGAAGACCAATCATCCATCCAGACGACATTGGACCTGACATCCCCAACCGTGTGCTCCCCGCCATCGTACAATTACGTGCGGATTCGGCACGACATATTGTCTGTGATCACCAGAACACCGGACGACTTGTCATCCATACCAGGCCCTACCAAATTACAGTTTCCGAAGTGTTGGAAAGAGTCGTTTTCAACCAAAACAAAGATTTACAAACCCAATGGAGCGAAGAAACAATGTAAATAATAATTAAGTTTACAAGGCTTTACAGATTGCAGACTGGAAACAGCAGGCAAGGTATCCCATCCCACAAAGAGTTTAGAGTTCTTTATGCAAACGTCAGATAACCCAAAACCAAGCTACAATTGATCCAGCAGCCAGACCAATAACTAAGAACAATACAATCACGATCCCTGCGGTCTCTGCATGCTGTAATTGAACAACTTTTGGAGCCAAAATCATCAACACGCTTGTTAAGTAACCATTGGTCAGCCCCAAAAGGCAAGTTAATATCGTTACAGGAATTTCTGTTCGGAAGAATTTGGGACCGTGCAAGCACCCCAAGAATAGAGGGAAAAATAGCAATCTTAGAACACAACCACCAATTGCAACCTTTTCATTCTCAAGGAGATAAACTGCAGTCAATGATTTACCAACCAGGTCAAACACGTTGTAGCCAGTTATCAGGATGATCCCATACCAGTCCTTAAGAAGAGCAGAGTGCACATCCTCAGTTATATATCCTGGAAATATTGACAATGTCACTATATAGATGAGGAGGATCCCAAACCCATACCACTTGATTCTCCCAATAATGTGCCACACTGTTGATCTCCAAATTGACCCAGTCAGAGAACCTTTCTCCTCGTTTAGAGCCTGAATCTTCAAATCCTGATGGTACTTAATAACTGGAAGTCTGTGTGCCACATTGTAGAAGACAATGCATACAGCCATAACCACAATCCCAACAGCAAAGTAGAGATTTGCACTTTTTCTGAGACCCTGTTCATCTTGTGTAAATACAGCTTTGGTTAATAGTCGTAGAAGTGAAACAAGCACCCCTGCAATCAACAGTTTCAAAAGTTATGATTGTTTAGCTAGTAAGTTTCTTCATATCCCAGAATACAGTAATTAAAGGTATCCCATGTTGTTAAACCACAATAAACTCAGGACCTCTATAACAAACACCTCCAATGACACCTGCATAAGCTTTTGAAACAAAATTATTCAACTCATAAGAGGTCTTGAAAGATAATGACTATTTGTTCAGTTCATGTTTGTATTCTAGGGTTAATTTCACTGAGTTCCTTTGTATTTTAAGTTAATATCAGACAGAAAAAAGAGTTTCCAAAAATCATTGATTTCTTCTTTGAACATTTTAAAAGCCATATAAAACATTTTTATTAACAGATTCTGTCAAACCATTTGCTAACAAAAAAGGATAAATTTGTAAAACAAATAGCTTAAATAGCTTGACACCCTATCAACAGATTCCATCAAGTCATTTTCGTAACTCTAACAAATAGTTTGACAAAATCTGTTAATAAAGCTTATCTTTTATGACTTTTGAAAAAATAGGAAGAAAATTGATGATTTGTTTGAAGTCGATTCCGTCTAACATTAATACAACAGAGTACTCCATGAAATTAACTTAACATTATATACACAAAACTCTTCCAAAATGAAAAAATTATTATCGAGATAGAGTTTACTTAATGCTGTTGTAGATTATGTTTCTTAAAAGTTAAACCACAGTCCAACTCCTGCTCTTTTTAGCGCAGAATCTTGAAAACGACCACAAGTACTTATCAAGTAAGGGGTTGCTCAAAGAAAATCTATTCGAAGTTTCGTCCAGTAACTATCAAGCACCTAAACTTTGAGCTCCCATGTGCACAATCGAGTTCATTTCACTTCACTATGAACAATTTAAGTCTTACGTACAATACCATTAACACATGCACATGCTCAAATCTGATTAAAACACCGTCACATAACACAAAGTTCAAACTGTAAAAATCCAAACTTTAGCAAAAACAACTACTTATTAACAAAAATGAAAGGTACAATATTCAGAAATTAGAGAAAAGACCCAAGTTGTGGGGACTATTTTGATTTTTAGCTGTGGCGGACTATTTTGATTTTTAGCAGATCAATGATTGTCTAGCCAAGTTAAATACCCTTCCTGCCAAGTAAGCTTTTGACGAGCTAAATTTCAAAACACCCCACTAACTTAGGTTATTTTAATAAATTGTCCTAAAATATACCAAAAATTACTAATTACGGGAAAAAAATTACCAGAACCAGCAGTGCCAGCAACAAGAGCTTGCATATACCTCTCAGGCAACTCCCCAGCAGATCCAATCAACCCACCCTGCACCAACGCATCCGCCAGACCCGAAAGCGCGACTGCCCCCACGGTAACATAAAACCCGTCGTTCACGCCGACCCGACCCTTAATATAAACCGCGTCCATGACGGGCACCACCAACAAAGCCACCACAAACAGGCCCAGACCCACGTTGATTCTGACGTATGCGTCCGCTTTGTGCGCGTAGTATATGATTATGATGAGGCAAAAAAGTCCGACGAGCATGTAAGCGACGGCGAAGACGCGATCGACGGAGAAATCCGGGTAGAGGTAGGAGAAGTAATCGACGGCGGTGATGAAGGCGTTCCATGGGAGGAGGAAGCCGAGGCCTAGAGTGAAGTAAATGATGTAACCCAAGTGGAATGCGTCTTTGGGTGGTCCTTTCTGATAAGAGGCTGTTGAGTGATCGAGGAGAAGAGAAGACTCGGATTCGGGTTCTGGATTTCCGGACAGACCCATCGGAGGAGTTTGGTGGGTTCGGTTTTTTGGGTCTTCGATCAGTTGCTCTTTGTTTGATTTGGATACTGTTTGCGTGCTGTGATGTGCGTTAATTGGGGGAGATGATGTTGGTTTGGTTGGCGGAGATTTGAAAGAGATTCGGGAATAAAATGACGTCGTTTTTTTTGGTTTTCAGGCTTTGTTATTCATTATTTCTTCTAGCCATTCCAACTACTGTTAGGTCATGTCCATGCTTATTAAAATTTGATCACGTGTTTGTTTTTATAGTTAAAAATTGGGGACTTTTTCTGAGCCCCTTGCTAGATTTCACGAAACATTTAATCCCAACTTTTTGTAAATTAATACTTATCCTCTAATTTTTGAACGGACGTTAAAATAGATTTTGTATTAAATAATAAATTCTATTTCTACCCTCTATTTTTCACCATATCTCCTCATCTCCCACCCGCACCGATCTTCCTTGCTTCTTCCCCACCAACGCTGATCATCACCCATCAACCCTCGACAGTGCCGGTGACGCCACCGCTGCCTCCACTACCACCCACATCCGACAAACCAAAACTCACCACCTACCTTTACCATACCCACCTGGCGTATTCTCCCTCACCTGGTCCTGTAGCTTCCTTGGCCACTCTCTTGATCTCCATCTCCACCCTTTTGACTGTAACTCCTCCCCTGTCCCTCTCTAACAATAACTCTCTCTCACCCTCTTTGTTGTCGTTTCACCTCCACCACATATAATGTCCAAATAACTCCTAATTAAATTTCTAAAACATTACTCTTGCAGCAAACACTCACTTTCTTCTCTGAAACCTTATCCAGCAGCCATTGATTTCTTCCTTAAACCCAGAAATTATATCTTCCTTATCACCTTCATTCTCTCCAACCAAAGCCAACAATGAAATCTTCCTCATCACCTTTGTCAAAGCTACAAACAAGCTAAATGAGTCTCAACCCCACCTCAAATCTCAATCATCGATTCTTCTATCCAAACCAGAAACCCAAATCTCTCTCACCAAAACATTTTTCTTGAAACGAAAACCCAAAATCCCGTCAACATTGACACTCACATCCTCACCTACACTAGCCTCTTCTATCGTAGTTTTCAATTCCGTCTTTAATACATTTTTTTTTGGACCAATAATTTTGCCTCTTTGGAGTTTTTGGGTTTGACGAGTTCTCATTGATTGTTCATCTTTTGATATTACTTTGTGAGCAATTAGAGGATATCGAGAAACCAAAGGCTAAGTTGTGATTTGGTGGTTGCTAATTATGGTTTGGGATTGATGGGTTGCTGCTTGAGTTTTGGGGCTTGTTGGGTTCAATTTCAGATTGTTAGGGAGGTGTTTGGTTCTCAGGAAAACCTGGAAAATGAAAGAGAAAATCCAAACAACACACAAAGAAGTAATTGGAGAGAGCTTTTTTTTTTTTTTTTTTTTTTTTTTTTTTTANTTTTTTTTTTTTTTTTTTTTTTTTTTTTTTTCAGAGAGTATACCATGTCTTTTGGTCACTCCCCACTTTCGGCAGCTTTCTTGCCTAGTATTTTCAGAATTTTGATATTACTCATCACTGCCAATGAGTTTGTTAACTTTTGGCTACTGCTGCTGTCATTGTTCTTATTCGGGGAAACCTTTTTTTTTGTGCACAATACATGTTTGATAAAATGCCTTGAAGCTTGCTCTCGACAATCAAAGACGCGCTGCCTACCAAATCGGGTAGTAAATTCCGACCAAGACTTGTGGCATTTGTGTTTTTTATAATAATTTGTTGTGTAACAAAGAAGAGAGAGGATGATATGCAGGGATATTGCAGAAGATGGAGATGGGGCAGGTGGTGAGTTTTGGTTTGCCGGATGTGGGTAGCAGTGGAGGCGGCGGTGGCGGCACCGGCAATGCCGAGGGCTGGTGGTGATGATCAGCGTTGGTGGGGAAGAAGCAAGGAAGATGGGTGTGGATGGGAGATGAGGAGATATGGTGAAAAATAGAGGGTAGAAATGGCATTTTATTATTTAATACAAAATCTGTTTTAACGTCTGTTAAAAAATTATGGGGTAAATGTTAGTTTATCAAAAAGTTAGGGTTAAGTATAGTGTGATCTAGCGAGGGGGTCAGAGTAATTTTCCCGTTAAAAATACGTAAGCATGTTGTGAGACTCATCAGTGACTAGCCCATCATGTGATTTAAAAATTAAAAACTTGAGAATTGAGTGACAAGTCATAACCTAGCAATGGGGACAACTGGTTACAATAACTTGAAGTTTAGTGCTACATTTTTCAGACCAGTAACTACTGTGAGGATGTTGATGAAGTGAAAGTTTAATGAAAGAATTGTGAAAAATAACAAAATTAGATACTAGAAATTTAGATGTTATAATTTAATCCGACAATATCGATAATCTTTTTTTTTTAATATCACTAATGCTCAACCACCTATAAATATTTTTGGATGTCGACTATTAATGTCTAATAACAAAAAAAAAACATTGAATTGATAGTCTCTAGAAAATATAAATTTTTAATATCTAGTTATATTTCTCACCAAAGTCGGTTTTTTTTTTTCTTTATATTTCCCACGTTTAATCAACTACTTAAAAGACTTTTTGGGTTTGTTGTTGGCTGTTGGCCCAGTAAGAATGAACAGAACAATATTTGTGAAGTGGTGCTATTTAGCCCCCGCAAAGTATCTAAGTAGACCCTATTTTATTAAAACGATTAGCTTATTCAGGTACTATCATTTACAAGTGACATGGTCTTCACTCCTCAGGCTCATTCATCCTTTCAAAGCTCATTGCTTGTGTCTGTATGGACAGTTTTGCATTCAAGTTCAACTTGAAGAGCCTTTCTGTATTATGAATCCAATAGTCACTGAACTGCAACTAACACAATCCCAGCAAAATAAATACTATTATGCCCACATTGGTCCTGGGAATGGAGGTGAGAAAGGCAACATAACTAGCCGGATGCTTAAACTATTTCACAGTGCAGAACTACTATTAGGCCTAATAAATTATGTTGAGATTGATCAGTTTATACAAAGTCTGCTAGGTTATGGGCGAAACTTGATATCACAATAAGAACAAAATCCACCCATAATCAAATGTTTGCCCTAACAAAAAGGAATGTAAATCTCATATTGACTGAGCACACAAACTTTAAAACATAAAATCAGAGGAATATTTTCTAATGGGACAATGTCAAATAATACCTTTGTATTTTGACCTAATTTTGGTGGAAAACACATTTGATACTTTAATTAACTAGACCCCTCAGGTTTCCTAAAAATCATCAATTAATATTTTTCGTTAAGTAACGAAGTAACAAAAGAGGGAATTTTGGTAAATAGATTAGGGCAAGTTTTAAGGACGGCAAAATGTTAATTATGTAAGGGGGACAATATCAAACACTTCCCTCATGTTTTAACTTAATTTCAGACGGAAAGTATATTTGAAACTTTAATCAACTAGACCCCTAAATTTTATCCAAAATCATCAATAAACATTTTTTGTTAACTGACAAGAAATAATAGAAGTGGGGAAAAGACTACCATACCACTGATTAAGTCTAGCTCAAATATAACATTTTAAACACTTTATAAAAATACAAAAATATCCTTATAATATAATAAAAATAAAAAGATTTGAAGGTACATATATAAACTTAAAAATTTCAATTTTACCCTTAATTAAAATTTCAAATTTGAAAGAAAAAATTAAAGTCATAGACAACATTTACATTATAAAAATAAAAATCAAATTTGAAATTTTATGACTTAAAAATTTTATAAAAATAAAAATTTCGATAAGCTTATTGTGTATGAAATTTCAAATTTGATTTTTTTTTTTATAATGCAAATGTTGCGTATGATATTGGTTTTTTCTTTCAAATTTGAAATTTTAATCAATGGTAAAATTGAAATTTTTAAGTTTATATGTGTACCTCAATACCCTTTTATATTTATTATATTTCAATGGTATATTCATCTTTTTATAGATTTTTAACATATTGTATTTAAGTAAGACTTAATCAAGGGCGTAGTAGTCTTTTCCCCTCTTCTGTTGTTCTGTCAGTTAACGAAAATGATTTGTTGATGATTTTTGATAAACCTTAAGGGTCTAATTGATTAAAGTGTCAAACATACTTTCCGCCTGAAATTAGGCCAAAACATGAAAGTAATGTTTGATATTATCCCTTAGGAAAGGTTACAGAAGAAGGGTATAATAATATTTTTCTCTCTTAAATTAATGTATCAGTTAACGGAAAAGACTTGTTGATGATTTTAGATAAACCTAAGGAGTCTAGTTGATTAAAGTGTCAAACATATTTTTCGCTTAAAATTGTGTCAAAATACAAGGATAGTGTTTGAAATTATTCCATTTTCTAAGCATGGAATTGAAGAATCCCTTCACTCTCAAGCCCTTGTCGCTGAACGCAAAAGCTAAAACTTACAACTGTTATTCAAATTGGCAAGGCTTGGCGGCTCTGTCGTTCTGTAACTTGTGCATGTGTGAGGTTTAGCATTGCAGTTGGTCAGTACTCCAACAATTTGGTGTCTCTTCCCTTCGAGTACCTCTAATGTGGATAGTTCAGGTTCTACAGGGGTTCTACACATCAATAGTTCAGGTTTTACAGAAGTTCTATACATCAATATCACTGGCCACTAATCACAATCAAAGAACTCATTACTGTCAATCATTTGGGTCATGATTGAAGACTAAATTGCTTGTTGATAAATACATTTTTCTTCTCTCATGTACCCTGATATTTCATTTCCAGTCGAATCTAGTCAAATTAAACAGTAACATTAACAATGCTATTTGTCTGATGTGTTTGTCATCTACCCTTTACATTATAAATTAATCTGAAACTACCAATTGTTAAACATAAGCTAATGAGATTGCATGACCGGCATCACCAGTTTTAATTAATTTGGATAATTTCCCACTAGAAGTCAAACTGAGCCAGCTAAATCCTCTCACACTAGGCTAAACCTTATGATCCTTCAAGAACTTTTCTTCTGCTGAAAACAACATTCTCTTTCTTCATTCAACTTCTGCAGCCATTTGTCTTGCATACCTCTAAAAGTCGAAATAGTTCCAAAACAACATCCTCCCTCTCTTTTATAATCATATGTATAACTGACCTCTATGTGACATGTTGTCTCTAACGCAAAAAATCACTCTCCATATCGATGTATCCAACCCATCCACGCAAAATCCAATATTCTCTTTCTTCATTCAACTTCTACATTCTGTAAAGTTCACCCCTTTGGAGATGCAAATAAAAGGGACAAAAGACTTGGTCTTCACACTTGAAACATTTTTAATTTGCAAATTTCATGTCAAACATATGCCAAAACTATTACAATTCTCATTTAGTGCATCCTCGTCAACAATTCCTTAGCTAGTCTATCATTATGTCTAAACAAGCAAAGAATCAAGCACTGCCACCCTGCCGTATAATTTATGTCCTCCTCTTCCTAACCACCTTAAATTTGTTTTTGTCACAAGCTACAGATGATGCCTGCATCCTTGACATTCAAGAATCTCCGACAAAGAACTCAAATTGTGAATCAGGGAATTGGGGTGGTTTCATCAACAACAGTTGCTGTACAGCAGCATTAGAAGACTACCTGTATGCAATGGGCAAGATGGTCAACCAAAGTGGAGAAATATTCTTAAATTCCACAGAGCAGATAATCTGCTTAACATCAATGGAGAGATTTGACAAGGATGTCTTAGGCTGTGGTATTCAGAATCTGACTAGTGGAACAGGTGGCTGCTCTGATTACGCTGTTAGTGATGTTGTTAACAGGCTAGGAAAGAGATTGAAAAATTTAGATGATGACTGCAAAGATTTGAGCTCAGACAGTCAGGCTTGCTCTGCATGTTTTAGAAGTTGGGAACATATTAGTGGATCATCAGATGATGATATAGGCTCTACAGCTGAAGCCAATGTCTGTAGATTTGCAGTTTTGATCGCATTAATAGGAAGTTTGATTAATGATAAAAGGTTGGTACAGGCCATTTTCGATTGCCTTGCCAAGCAGCCTCTTCCTATAGGTAACTTTGTTTAAGATTATGAGCTAGATTCTCTTTTTCTAAACTACAGTTCTTGTATTTGTTTAATCATAACTGCAACTAAATATTATTTCCTTTTGTTAATTTTTCATTAATGCATCATCATTCTACACTGAACTTTCATAAACTTTGGATTATCTCTTTCTTTTACTCTTAGATGTTGAAAAAGTAGGCAAAGCTAGCAGCGACATCAAGACAAGCACAGGTAATTTCATCAACAACAGTCATCACTGCATCTTAGAATTATGAGTCTAAAACAAGTTCACTTTTTTTTTTTTTTTTGGTTGGTCTCATTTGACACTGATTTGAATAACTCACTTGATAAATAACAGGTGTTTGGATTCTAATCGCCGGTTTCGTGGGAATTGCAGTAATTGTAGTTATTGCAACATGGAACATATTCAGAAAAAAGACTCAGAAAAGTCTTTTAACGGGAAAAGATGGTACTCGTTAATTATATATATCAACCTACCTCAAAATAAATCACAACCCCAAATTGCTTACGTTCTTGTTTGCTTGATAGCATCAGATGAAACACTCTGTGAGGAATCTAGCTGCATTAAGATATCAATTAAAGAAGTTTATTCCGCAACAAACAATCTCAGTGCATCAAACTTCATTGGCCAAGGAGTAGCTGGTGAGAACCTATCACATATTGTTACATAGTAATCTTTTTATAATTTATGAAGTATTGATGATGACTAATTCAAAATGGTAGCTAAAATAAGCTATTAGTTCCAAAATCAATCGTCAAGCAAACAAACAAAGTACATGAGAATTATTGGGTGGGAAAGAGAACCTACTTGAGACGCAACAACTTTTTTGAAGATTGGTCGGGACTCGGGAGGCAGAGGAATTGAGCTTTCTATGGTTGTGATGTGGCTGGCAAGCTTGAGTGTGAATGATTAAAACGCCTGCTAAAAATGCAGAGGACTTATGAAATAATGCTTCGGGCATAAATACATGAATAATGGAATGCCAATTAAATTTGAGAAACAATTAATTTCACTAGGAAATTGCTCCATTTCTTCTTGTTCCATCCTACTCATCTGTGAGAAAGTTGGTTTAATATCGTTCTATTATAACATAATAGGGAAGGTGTATAAAGGTGTTCTCTCAAATGGTCAGCATGTTGCGGTTAAGCACATTATCAAAGATGGGCATGTAGAGACATTTTTCAGGGAAGTTAGAAGTCTATCCCACGTCGAACATCCAAACCTTGTAGCTTTAGTTGGATATTGTGAGGACAAAGATGAATGTTTCCTAGTATATGAGCTGTGCCATAATGGGAACCTCTCAGAGTGGTTATATGGTATGTTCTTGCTTCCAATATTGATATGTTATTTGTTAAACATTCACAAGCCAATTGACAAAGCTGACGAACAACAGGTAAAAATAGAGTTCTTTCGTGGATCCAAAGACTTGAGATTGCAATTGACAGTGCTAGGGGCCTCTCGTTTCTCCACACTTACCCAGAAGGCCGCATAGTTCACAGAGATATCAAGGTAAACTTTTCTGTGGATGTATCTTCTCTTTTCCTTTTAATCACCATCCTTCATTTGATTTCATTGTCAATGGTACTGTAGCCAACAAACATTCTAATTGACGCTGAATTTCACGCTAAACTCTCGGATTTCGGGTTATCGAAAGTTATGGACATTGGTCAGTCCTATGTGAGCTCAGAAGTGAGAGGTACATTTGGTTATGTTGATCCAGAGTATAGAAGGAATCACCATGTAAGTGCTTCGGGTGATGTTTACAGTTTCGGAATAGTACTATTACAACTTCTTTCAGGGCAGAGGGTTATTAATCTCAATATCAACAGACCAATGCCTCTTGACAAAATGGTGAGTTAAGGCTTTTTTTTTTTTTTTTTTTAATTTCTTTNTGAGTTAAGGCTTTTTTTTTTTTTTTTTTAATTTCTTTCTTTTTTTCATCTCTCTCAAAGTTGATCTCCAAATTTTGATTTCCACAATTGATAATGCATGGATGGATTCAATTCTCAGGCAAAATTCCTCGTGAGAGGTGGCAACATAGCAGAATTTTCTGATCAAAAACTTAATGGGGAGTACTCAGTGGAAGCATTTGACCTCATACTCAAGCTAGCTCTGTCCTGCACAGGGCTTAAGCAGCAGAGGCCATCCATGGAGCAAGTGGTATTAAGACTAGAGAAGGCACTTGATATCTCAAAGACAAATAAAATCTCCCGCACACCATTGACGGATTAAAATTGAAGGCGCAGAAATGAAAATAATAAACAACTTTCTTTATTTTGAAATCTACAACTGGTGATGTTTGAATTACTGTGTTACATCTTATTGTTTTCACTCTGGAAAAAGGATCAGATACAATGGTGCTTTTGTACACAAAGCTTCTTAAAAAAAAACAGAAGCTGATCATTTGGCTATTAGCTCTTCAAAAAAACCAAGCTAATAGCACAAAATTAATCAAAATAGAAAAAATAATAAAAACAAGCAATCTACACAGTAGTGTGCATTTACATGGAAAACCCGTAAAAAAAATTGGGTTACCATACGTGAACAGAGCGTTCCTGAGGAAAAACTGGAGCGATTGAGCCGGACGAGCTTTGTTCATAAAATTCATGAAGGAGTCTTATCAGGGTACTGGCCTTCTTGCTAGCTCGAGATGTGCCTTCGCTGAGGAGGGAGTACAACGATCCCATAAGAGAATGGCTCTTCCCCAAACGACCAACCACAATTGCACCACCATTGATGCACAAAGCCAGCAATAAAGACACACAGTGCTCCGTCCCCGCCCTTGAAGTGGAGGACTCAAAAATCTTCACTATCACATTCAACGTGCCACTACTCACAATCGCCAGTGTCCCTTCAAGCTTCTCCGCTAGAGTTGCTAAAACAGCTAGAGAATCCGTCACAAGTTCTTCTCTTTCTGTAGTTGTCAAAAGATCAACCACCGTAGGAACTGCCCCAGCTGTAAGCACCTTCCAGTGATTTCCGGGATGCGTTAGTAGCCCAAACATCGCCACCAATGCGTTCTTTTTGCCTCTATCGGTTCCATCCCGAACCATCTCCACCAAAGCTGGTATAGCCTCTGAGTTTTCACCAATCAATTTCCTGTACTCTTCTATTGAAGCAAGGTAAAAAATTATTCCAGCCGCATGATGCCTAGCTTCTACTTTTAGTCCCTTCTTTAGGACTTCTACAATCAATTCCAATCCTCCATTCTCTACTATTATACTCTTGCTTTTATGATGCTTTGATAGATTCAACAAAGCCGCAGTAGCATTCTCTTGAGTTAAAGAATCTTTCGATGACAAAAGATTCAATAGGCCTGAAATGCTACCAGCTTCCACCAGACAAGACCTGTTAAAAATGCTTGTTTTGGTGAGAGTCCGCATCTCATAAGCTGCTTTATTTTTCTCTTCAGTTGTTCCCTCAACAAGCCTGCCAGCAAGAAATTTAGATAACATTTTCAGAGCTCCTTCAGCAGCCAAACTCCCAGCGAGAACTGTTCTTGTAATACTACGATTCTTGTTGTGATTGTGACGCGACTCTTCAGCAATGGAAGCACCATTCTCAACTGAACAATCTTGAATTATCCTCTTGAGAACCGAATTGGACACCAACTCCTTACTTTTCAGCTTCTCGCCCGTCTTTGGACACGTAAAGTTTCCAGCTCTGAACCACTTCAAGATTGAAGCACGATCATAAGTGTGCCCCGAGGATAATGTGACTGGATCTTTCATGATCTCTAGAGAAATTGGACACCTGAAATCATCTCGGCTGACGCCACTCAGCAGCTTCTTACACAACTTCTTGTTGACCTGTTGATGACTAGCTTCAGTGTCGACAAGATCGAACATCACACATCTACAATAGCTCAGAAACCCCATTAGACTACTAAAAAGTAACAATTCTCTTCTCTTCTCTACATTCAAGTACTCCATCCCAATTTCTGTATCCAAGAACTTGACTTCTTTGTTACACTCGCTCCATTTTGTGATCCCGAGATGATCCAAAACCCTTTTTACTTCATCCCTATCTGGTTCAACCCCATTCTCGAACTGGCTGAAGATCCTGTTGACATCATTGATGACACTTTTATCATCCGTGTCAACTTCAAATCTTGCTTTACGCGCTTGCCTCATGGCCAGCTCGACTAACTCTTTCACCTCGCTTGATACGTCAACTGCGTGGACTGGCAGAACATCCAGAGCTGTACTTATGGCTCGAACCATGACCCGGAACTGATTTGCCACTTGCTCCGACTTCATTAGCATCCATAATCGCGCACCTTCGCGGGTGCAATCTTCCAACAAGTAGTGAATCTTCTGGAAGGCCAAATGGAGCTCCGACAAGCTGAGAAGAACCGCGTCCGGATCAGCAAACAAACCCACGCGGATTTCTTCCAGAAAAATCGTAAGATTATGGACTTGGCGAATCGTTTCTTGCGCATTTCGCTTGTTGCTCGAAAAAAATCTGGATTTGTAAGCACAGATAGTCTGAGCAAGGTGGCGGAGTGAGTTGAGGAGTGTTGATGGAGAAATGGACTCACATGGATGAACCGCCGGAAACGTCAGAACCCGGCGAGTCGACCCGCTAACTTGGATCATTTAACAAAGACAAATAAAAGAGAATCAAAAGAAGGAACAAAGAGAGAATTGGAGAAAGTTTTGTTTTAACTTTTTGCGTTTCTTGTTTTCGCTCGTTTGATGAAACGATGGTCGTTAGGTTAGTTCTATATATAGGGAGGCATCTAACAAAACACGTGTCGTAAGCGTATTGGATATCACTGGTTATTAGATCTCACGTTTGTCTACAGTGAACTGACCGGGGCTTCCGATGTCTGACACGTATAAGCAAAGACACGTGGGAGCTTCGAGAGATGGGGAGAGGCGGCTTCGTGAGTACTTTCGAGTAGTGAACAATGGGATGACGAAGCGACACGTGTCCGTGAAGTATGGGAAGTGCTCGTGCTGTTGAAGCTACGTGAAAATGGGTAGCCGACAAGTAACGTGGAACTTATAATTTTTGTATTAAAATAGAAAGTGAATTTATTAGTCAATTATAGTCATAAGTTTCAAAGTAATTATAGCGTATTAAAATATAAATTGGAATTATTAGGGGGAAGAAAATGAGTTTTAATTATGATTACGAATTATACGTGAATTATCAGGACAACAATTATGATACACGGTTTGGCAAGTTGGCTCAATCATGTTCGATGAGTCAGAAGTTGACGAGAACGGGTCCTTGAGATTTTAATAAGAAAGGATAGGTCAGAGTCAGAGAGTTATGGGTGAGTGGCTTGCCGTGTATGAAATCCTGGAGAAGAGATAGTCAATTCACAATTTTATTAATTTGACTTCAGATGAGAGTTTTCAAATACGTATAAACGTAATGGAGAAGTTACGTCGTTTAATGAATAATCACTTTCACTTTGGTTTGAATTTTCTCAAAGTGTCAAGCCTATCTTACGTAGTTAGTTATCTTCAACTTGACGACTTCAAATTATGCATGTGAACGTGCCCAAAACATTGTCGTTTGAAACTCCTTGATGAGAGTGCATGCAATGCAAACGTATATAATTCCCCTTGGATTAAAAAAAAGCTATAGCATTTGTTGCAATGGATAGAGCCGAGTTTTCCTTTCCTCCCGGGCCCATGAAGATAAGGATGATGTATCCATCTTTCCAACTTTTGGAAAAGTGCTAATTAATTAGTCTAATTTTGCTATTACTTAAAGCAATTCAAATGAATTCCATCGTGAGTTCAAAAGATAAGGATGATGTATTCATTGGACTCGGCATTCGGCAGACAACAGGTTAAAATTTGTTTTATTTTTAAAAATTTAGATATTATAATTTATTTAATTTTATATATTTAATATAGATATTATCAAAAATATTTGTAAATAAATAGTTATTAAATAGTATCACATTATGATTATGAATTATAATATCTAAATTTTTTAAAGATTATTTATTTTTTAATTATCCTTTTAGATTTGATCCAATTTTACAATTCTTTCATGTTTAACTATTAATATGATAAATATTCTTTCTTAATATAAGTTTTATAAATATTCTCATTCTTAAATTAATATGATAAATTAGTACTATTACAAGCATTAAACATGCTGTTAAAGGTTAAGCTGTTTTTTTTTTTAATGTATGTGTTCGAATCAACTTAAACAGGTTTCAACACTAGGCTATAACCTTGGGGTTTAAGAGGTTATTTATTATACAACGGCTGGCTTTTTTTTTTTTCCTTTCTTCTTTAACAAATATAAGAAAAATAATTTAAATAAGCATTTACTTTAAAACAAATATATAATAAAAATACATCAAAACTAAGGGACCATTTAGAAAATAAATCAATATTATAATTACAATCTAACTGTTTAAAAGTTCAGCAAAAAATCTTTTACTATTGAATGCTAATTTCCAAGTGATCAAAATGTCTCGAATACTAAAGATGGATAATTCAAGAGTTCAAAAAATTTATTGAATTGTTAAACGATAAAGACAATTTATTGAACGTGATCATAATATCTAAATTTTTCATTACCTAATTTATTTTTCAAACACTCCCTTTAATTTCAGTTATCTTTTGTTACAATATTTATAGATTTTTGAATGTTTAGTCTATTTTTCAAATATGTCCTTTAATTTGAGTAATTTTTTATTATAATATCTAAATTTTTAGGTTTTAGGTCATCTTTAATACCATCTCGGTTTTTTTGTAATTAATCCAAAAATACTCGTAGCAGTTACAATTAGGGGAATTTACTCTGACCCCCCAATTAGATTTCAATAAAACACTTAACCC
>JANLJB010030922.1:22247-37362 GCA_026212285.1 Bursera cuneata | reverse complement strand
GGATCTCACACATTATATTATTTATTTACCGGCCTTGTGGATGAAAGAGAATGAATAAGAGTTCTATTTGCTTTCATCTCGTCCAACTTCTCATTTTCTCTTTCTCCTTGCTTTAGTTTTATCATTTTCTCTTCCTCTTCTTCTCTCTCTTGCCTCATCCATCATATCTTCTAATTCTTTTCTTGCTTTTGCCATCACGTTTCTTCATTCTTAGCACCACGCCACTCTTCATTTTGTCAACATATCTGGCACCCTCATATTAGTCCAGTTATATATTTTGTCTATCACGTCTTAATCCAATACCATTAACATATTAAATTATGTTATCAGCACGAGCACAACGTGTATGTTCTATCATTTTTATTTTCATGTCAAGTTATATATCATTTGATTGTCAATTATTATGTTTATTTTATCCGTTCACTTATTATTTATTTACCACAACCTAAAGTTTTCTGTTTTATCTATTATTTATTATTTATTGGGCCGCAACTTTAAAAGGGATGTATTTAATTTTAGACTTTTATAAATTTTTATAAAATTAAAAAGTTTATATGTATTTAATTAAGATTTTTATAGACTTTTAAATACTCTATAAAAGTCATGAAGTATTTAATATAGACTTTTAAAGTATATAAAAGTCATAAGGTATTAAAAAAATTAATGACTTTTATAAAAAATTTTATATGAGAGACTTTTGTACACTTTTTAGTGGCAGATATAAATAATGAACTCCATAATTTTTCTCTCACTATTTATTATAACTTTAAAAGACTTTTAAGTTTCGTAGAGAAAAAATAAAAAATAAAACATTGCTATTTTTTTTTTACGGAAGACTCTTAAAAAAATATTTTTGGTCTTGCTCACAATAGTTATGTCATCTTATGTCATCTTCAGTACGTGTGTATGTGCGATGCTCATAAATATATATTTGATTGAAGCTTCAAATAAATTTTAAACTGATATTATTCTATCCAAAATTTATATAAAATCTTTATTTTAAATAATGTGTTTAGTAAAAATAAATTCTGACAACTGTATAGTCATAAAACAAGTGATATACCCATCTATACCTTCAATGAATATTTCAATTATCTACCATTTCATTATAATGAATAATCACATAGTGACATATGCTTGACTAAGGCTCACAAACTTGTGCTTATATATAGTATAATGATATCAACAATATCCAACCATATCTAATATATGTTATTTGTCATGTTTAATTAACTTTTTTCTTATTTTACGGGTTAGTTTGGGATTATTGTTACTGTTACAAAAATAAATAGCTTATAAAATAAATTAAAAGTGTTTGGTAAACATCTTTTTAAGAAATTTTTTTTTTTAAAAGCATGATAGAAGCATTTAGGATTGTTGTTGTTTTTGCTTCTACTATGTGTAAATGACCAAAATAGATATGTATATTATACTTTTATAATCTTTAAATATTAATGTTTTATAATCAATTCTTTTTTTGAATTATTTCTAATAATTTATATACAAATATTTTATAATTTTAATAACATTTATAATATTTCAAAATTTTAATTAAAGGAAGAATATATAAATTATATTGCCAATCAAAGTTTAAATTATTTTTAATTTTTTTAATTTAATTTAATGTCAAAAATAATTTAAAATTAATATTATAATTCTAAAATAGACATATATATATATAAAATTGAGACTTAAGAATAACAAAGAGAGAATGCTACTGAATGGAGGGCTGCTATAGTTGTTAATATGTGGAATGATGTTGAACATATTAATAATAATGAATAGTAAAGATTTGTTGTTATCAAAGACATTAATGAATATTGAAATATTTATAAAAAAAATTGATATTTCAGTTATCTATTTATCTATTTGAGATAATTTATAAATTTATCTATTTATTTATGAAACGTATGTCATATTGCTTAAAGTCCATAAAAGTTTATTAATCTCTTGTTTAAAAAGTCTATCAATTTCCATGAAAGTCTATAAATATTTATCAATCTCTCAATAAAAGTCTACAAATGTCTATGAAAATCATTAAAATAAAAATCTTTCACGATTATAAAAAGTTTATAAAAATCACTAAAAATCTTTAAATTTATAAAAAGTTATACACTTATAAAATTTTTTTAAAAGTTTTAATTGAATACACTCCCTAAGTTTTCATATCTTTTACCATTTTTTTCTTCCTCTTCTTCTCTCTCTTGCCTCATCCATCATGTCTTCTAATTCTTCTCTTGCTTTTGCCATCACGTTTCTTCATTCTTAGCACCACGCCACTCTTCATTTTGTCAACGTATCACTTGTTCATCCAATACCATTAACGTATTAAATTATGACACTTTTCTCTTATCTGATGGAGAAGTGGGTTTGAAACTTGAAAAAGCCCAGTTTCGAAGGGACCTGTGATTGTAACAGGTGCTTTTCGAGGATTATTTTGGAGATAAAAGTGTGAAGTTTTTTTTTTTTTTTTTTTAATTGTATGGAAATATGTTAATGTGCGGATATTTTATTTATAAAAGTTGTAAATACCTTATTTTTTACGATTACGTGTCTTACTTGTTACAAGATCCCTTTTTAAGCGTTGTAAAATAAGTGGTAATATAAATAAATCAGAATTGATTATTTTTATTTTTATATATTCGTTTTACTACTCGCTTGACATCATATCAATTTTGTGTAAAAAAATTACTTCGTTACGATTCATTCAATTATGAAATGTGGCAATCGTGGTGTTCGTGCTAATACCATAATTGTATTAACAATTTGGCATGGTTTTATGATCTTGTTCTGGTCCCCTACGGTCCCGATCGTGCTATTTTAAAGCAAAGCAGGGTTGGAAATGGAGATGAATTTAACTATAATATGAAATTTCCTACCTGTCTCTCCAACTAAGCAGGGCTATAGCTTGCCAGAAAAGCTAATCATTGTCCCCATTTTCTCACCTGGCGTATGCTAATTTAGAAAGAAACCAATTGAAACGCTCTTTAAAGTACGCTAAAATGGATGACAAGAAATTCAGAGAATTTGTATCAACCAATCTTTGGGGAGGCCCCGCTGGGCTGCCTGTGCTGATCATTATGTTTTCATTTGTAGTTCTCTGTTAACATGATTTACTTCAATTGCAGACCATGAATGTATCAGCACCATTGATGGCTATATCTACTGTAGCTGTTAGCCTTCTATATGGAAGGATTCTCTTGTAATCTTTTGTAATAAAACCTAAATATTTCTTCCAAATTATTAGAACAAATCCATGCATAATCTTTATCATAAATATGCTTTGGACCACCTACTTGAACAATGGACCAAAGCTATGAGTTAGGCAAGCCATATCCCACATGCCATGCAGTGATTAATTATTTTCTAGCTGGCTAGAAGCTGCCCAAACGCACTCAACACATCATTGTCGAGCGAGCTGACCCACGGCTTTTCAACAACTTAGCCTTATGTGGCTACGATTTGTATCCATTTTCACGAGAACACAGTACACGTATGTATTCCTGCTGGTCATGGACAAAAGAACCACCAAACAAATCTTTAAGTTTTAATTAGTTAACTGCCGTCTCTCGAATTAAAATATTCTGATGCAGCTTACAGCAGTATAAAGACTCACTTGGCTTCATAGTATTTTGAGCTATGAAGTAGCTAAAAAGTAAGACAACAACAGGTACGCTGCTTCGTTGGAGCATCTTAATTAACAAAAATTAAAATTAATTATTTTTTTAAATGATATCTAGTTTCGTAAATATAAAATTAGTTAAGAAATGATATTAAATTAAAAAGAGATAATGAAATTTTAAATTTAAAATCAGAAATATTTAAAGAAAGAAGAGTGATCTGAGAACAAAATTTGATCTAGAAACATATCAATTATCTCCGTAATTATTGAGAGTTAGAAAATTAATAGCAAAAAAGTGCAAGGATTTTCCTAATTCAATTAATTTTGACCCAAAACGACCAATCACAACACATAAAACGATCTCATTTTTAAAACTCCAATAATGAATAAAATCAAAATGAAAAAAAAAAAAAAAAAAACGCTACNAATAAAATCAAAATTAAAAAAAAAAAAAAAAAACGCTAAACACAGCCTAAAAGCTAAGCTTTGCGTACTAGCAGTAGCCGGTTGATGGATTTTTATTCTCTCGTTTAAAATTTAAATTTTCTTTCACTTCAAGACACGGAACCAATCCCCGAGAAAGTGACGAAACCGGGAGAAAATCAAGTCCTTCCTTTTTTTTTTTTTTCTTTCTTTCTCTTCGTGAGACGAAAATCAGAATAATATGTGACTCGAAACCTAACGGTCGTCGCGTTGAACTTTTTTTTTTTTTTTTTTAATGTCACTAACCGAACATCGATTTAAGTCGGTTTAATTTTTTATTTCTATTTTATTTTTTGTTTTGTTTTGTGCTTGGAGGGATGGTATTGGATCGATTCGATTTGGTTGAAGGTTATAGATTGATTTGATTGCGAGTGATCGAGCGGTGACGAGGGAATTGGAATTGGAGTTGGAGGAAGATGAGCTCGCAGAAGCAGGTGGGGATTCGAGACCTGGTGGAGGAGGCCAAGAAGAGGATTGTGTTTCTGGCCATATGCGTCGTCGGATTGTCGTACCTAATGTCACGTGAGTGTTATTTGTTTTTGTTTTTTAAAAATCTTTTATTGAAATTTGGGGGAAAATTGTTTTAATTTTCTGATATTGGAGTTCAATGAGGCAATTTGGAAGTGTTTCCGAGTTTAGGTTTAAAGTTTGCGTTTGTGCGCTATGAATTGTTCGATATTCTGCTGAAGAAAAGCTTGAATAGATTTAGAGGTTGTTTACTGGAGTTATGGTTGTGAAGAGAATTCGTTCTCTTATATGTTTGGGTGGGATGGGTTATGCAACTGACTTTTTGTTGTGAATTTTGAAAATTTTGGTTTAAGTGGTGATAACTGATAGATAAGATGATCAGGGTTTATGGCCTTGTTGTGAAATTGTGGCATGGAGATGAGAACAAGAGGTATGTTTGTATATGAGTGCATCCATACGAACCTTGGCTGCAAAGTGGTGTGTGTCTAATAGCTCGAACTAGAAAATTTTCATGCTAGTATGCCACTTAAATATGTTGGAATTAGCATGAGAGATTTTTTTCAAATAAATGCAGTTTAGTGAATAAATGAAGTATTTGCCAGCTGTTTGAAATAATTAATTTTGGTTGACCTTAATTTGCGCTAAGTAGTAGTAATTGATTGGGATTAGGGACAGATCTAGCTAAAGAATGGACCTGCCAATACCTGGAAAAGCTCGAAGCAGCTTCTAATTCTTTGCTGTGTGAGTGTTAGAGGTTTCTACTGCAGTACATAGTATTCGATGATATCCTTTGTCTCCACTACAAATTTTCCCATTTAGCACGCAAAGAAAGTTTTTTAAGGTTCACCTTGATGACAACTAAATTAAGTCCGCTAGTATTGAATAACCTGAAACCTTCAAGACAATCACCTGTTCAGGATTACTCATTTTATGAATCACTGCTCTAGGTAGTCCAAATATCATTTTGCATTTACTAGAGTGTTTTTTGTCCCAGTCACAATGTTCTTTCAAACATGCGGTGTCTGTTCATAGGGACTTTGCACATGAAACAAAAACAAGCTTTTGGTTTCTTAACTAAGGGATGTCTTAACTTATTTGAAATGACAAATGAGGTTTATTTGAGCAAAGATTGTGGCTTAGTTTGGAGTATTGCTTCCTTTCTACAAATATGAGGAGTTGAAGGTCTACATTCTAATTAATTTATATTTTTAGTAAAAATATATATATATTTAGTGTCCTTTCAGCTTGCATTTTTATTTATTTATTCTTTTAATGCTACCTATGTGAAATATCTGCTGTAAATATATGGGTTCCACCCTGGAGAAGATATCATCAACGACTTATTGTGTATTAGACAAGTGGGTGAACATATAATGGGTACCCTAATTCTTTTTTTCCCCTCTTTATCAGATGTGACTTGAGGGTTTTCAGGTTTACATTTAATTTGTTTAATATCGTCATTGTTACAGTTGTTGTGTAGCTCCTTGCATCTTCACTTCTCTTGAATCATAACTTACTGTTCAAATTCTTTTGCCAGTGACAAGCTCCTCGGTTTTGGTAAACTTGCCTGCTGCTGCCTCCTTAATTATTCTCCTTCGATATTTCTCCCTAGATTTTGAAATGCGAAGAAAAGCTGCATCATACAACAGTAAACCTTCCTCAGGAAATATAGTGTCCCAAAATAAACCTCCAGAGGGTCCTAAAATTGTTGCACGGTCTGATTGGAGAAGGAATGTGAATTCTCCTGTTGTTGAGAATGCGATAGATACGTTCACAAGACATTTAGTTTCTGAGTGGATTACAGACCTCTGGTACTCTCGTTTAACACCCGATAAAGAAGGTCCAGAAGAACTTGTACAGATCATAAATGGTGTTCTTGGGGAATTTTCAGGTCGCATGAGGAATATAAATCTAATTGATCTTCTGACAAGGTTTAAGTTGTAGCTCTCATTGTGTTTATAAATTTGGTAACTTTTGTAATAAGAGTATAATTACTGGGAACTAATTTTCTTCTAGGATGATGCAGGGATCTTGTCAATCTCATTTGTAACCACTTGGAGCTTTTCCGTGCCACTCAGGCTAAGATTGAAAAGCAGCAATCAGAACCTCTGACTATTGAATTCAGAGACTTGGAAATAAAACGTATCTTGGCTGCCGAGGACAAGTTGCACCCGGCTTTATTTTCTGCTGAAGCCGAGCACAAGGTTGTTTTCTTTATATTTTGATTACCAAATATGTCTAAGAATGAAGTTATTGTTCCATTACTATATCTGGTTCTGCCGATGGTGCTGACAATATTCCCGTGCCTTATGTTTTGCAGGTTTTACAAAGTTTAATGGATAGTTTCATTTCTTTCACATTCAGACCTGAAGATCTTCACTGCTCTTTCTTTCGCTATATTGTCAGGGAGCTGCTTGCTTGTGCCGTGATGCGGCCAGTTTTGAACTTGGCTAATCCAAGGTAATATTTCCTTTGATTCTTTCCCCTCTTTTCACCCCTTCTTTTTCATGGTTCTTACTGTCCTAAGCATTATCTATTCCTTGACAGGTTTATCAATGAAAGGATTGAGTCCTTGGCCATATCTATGACTAAGGCTAGAGGAGGTACATCAGCACAAGAGACATCTCAGTCCAAAGCCAATGCGTCTTCCAAGATCTCATCTGATCATTTTTCTAGGTGTCCAGATCCATCTGTCACTGGTGTTGAACTCGTGCAATTAAAAAACGATCAATCCAAAACTAATCCAGTTACAGCTGCGACAGATAATATGAATGGAGCATGTTATTCAAAAGATCCATTGCTTTCCATGGATACTCGTTCTTCCCGTTCATGGAGCTCATTGCCTATGAACTCCGAAACTAGTGATGTAAAAGGTATTCAACGATATAGTTCATCAGGAGAATGGGGTGACATGTTAGATATGATTTCTCGCAGAAAAACTCAAGCCCTTGCTCCAGAACATTTTGAAAATATGTGGACAAAAGGTAGGAACTACAAGAAAAAGGAAGGTGAAACTCGGGTGATTGAGAAAGTCCCACAGCATCCTGCTGAGAAGTCTGTTTCAGCAGATATTTTGAAGACAACATCAAAATCCAAAGGAGATAGTATGAGCAAGGTCAACCCCTACAAGAACCACACCACCCCTGATGGATGTACTGATCAGCGTATGGTAGAAAATTCATACCGAGGTGCAGATTGGAAGATATCAAATTGCTCTTCAGTTACTTCTTATCAAGAAGATCATGAGGACAACCATATGCTCCTGGAGGAGGATGAGTCAGGGAGCAGTAGTTCATATACTTCAGAAGATGAAGAAACAGACAGTGTAACAGGTCTCGATTCTCCTGTAACTAAGGTTTGGGATGGAAGAAGTAACAGAAATGTGGCTGTCTCTAACATTCATCATCCACTTGAAAATCCTGGTGGCCATTTTTCAAAAAAGACTAGTAGAAGGCAAGTTCAATATGGCTTACCCCGGACGCATAGCAGGAAAAGGTCTAGATTGAGCAGTCAGAAGTTACCTCTGTGGCAAGAGGTTGAGAGGACAAGCTTCTTGTCTGGAGATGGACAAGATATACTTAATATATCAAAAAGACAAGAAAAGGTTGATGAGTCTAGTGATGATTCTGGGAGTGAAATTTTGGGTAGATCTCAAAGTGGAGCTGCTGCTTCTTCTTCATCCTTACTTTCAATACCAGAAAGACGTATTTCAACCTTTAATTCTGTGCAAAGTTCACTGATGGTGGCTTCTTTTTTCAAGTTGAGATGTGAGGTACTTAGCATAATGCTCAATACCTTGTGCCAGCTTCTTAGTTTTGGTCGTATGATGTGCGAAAATAAATGAAGGATGTAAGCCCATTTGCTGTTGCAGGTATCGGGTGCAAATATTGTGAAGGGTGGCTCTAGAACATTTGCTGTTTATTCCATATCTGTGACAGATGCAAATAATAACAGTTGGTCTATCAAAAGAAGGTGATTAGGACTTTTGTGAAAATTTTCTGTACTCTTTCCTGATGCATTCTATGTTATTCATTCTTTGTTGTCTTCATCTGTTGGTTGAATTTTCCAACTTGTAATTAGATTATCCCTGTAAAATTCTGTTAAAGTTTCTTAAACTCTTCTTGTGCTTCTGGGTGTTATTGCTATCTTCAGGTTCCGACATTTTGAGGAGCTACATCGACGTCTTAAATTTTTTCCAGAATACAATCTTCATTTGCCACCAAAGCATTTTTTGTCAACAGGTTTAGATGTACCTGTCATTCGAGAAAGGTGTAAATTGCTTGACAGATATTTGAAGGTCAAATATTTTCACTCACTTGTTTGGTCTTCTAGTTTTTACGACTGATGAACTGACAAGATTGGATTAATGTTTTCCTTCGAAATATTCTTACATACTGCAAAGATTGAATTAATGTTTGTCTTTCAGATATTTTATGTTTTCTTGTAAATTCTTATTAGAATTCTTTATGGCAATGATATATGACATTTTAACCTAAAATCTGATTAAGATTCTATATGGCCTAATTTTTTATATTGTTACACAAGTAATTTATGACGATATAGCAGTGAAGGTCGCAAGTGTGTACTTCTTTTGGAGTTAGTTATGTTTTCTTCCATTTCTTTTTATAGTATCTTTGCTTGAATGATATGCACTGCATTTGAGATGACTCTATTTGTGCTTCTTAATTGAATTTTTGTTTCTCTTTCTTGTGATTTATAATAGATCTGTTTTGTGCTTTCAATGTTTTAATGAACACTTCATTTTTTGTGGTCCACAGAAGCTCCTGCAGCTTCCAACAGTTTCTGGATCAATTGAAGTTTGGGATTTTCTTAGTGTTGATTCTCAGGTTTAGAATTTTCTTATCCCTTTCTCTGATTGTTTGTTGTTATATAACCAGCTAGTATAGGAGCCTTTGTACGGCTTTTCGTAGTTACTTGTATTATACTTTGTTGTGATGCAGACGTATCTATTCTCAAATTCCTTCTCCGTTCTCGAAACATTATCAGGTGAAGTATGGTCAATGCCGAATGATGCATTTGCTTATTTTTTCCTGCATTTATCTGACTAGTCCTATATTTTTATGTTACACTGGAACTTTATAGTCGACCTTGAAGATACACCAGCTGAAAAGATTACAATAGTTTCAAATACTGTTGGGTCTGTAATGAGTTCTTCCTCGTCTAGGAGGAATCCTTTGGGCTCTGAAAGCAAGGAATTTGCTGATAATTTTGTAGCAGATGGTCAAAAATTTAATGCCAAAGAAATGTCTTGTTCTCCAAAAAAAGCTACTAATAGAAAACATGAGAAGTCATTAGAAGATTCTGGAAGTGGTCCAGAGACTAAGGTGCAGAACAATTTATCCTATTTCAGAAACTTGGGTAAAATTGTGAAAGTTAGAGAGAGCGATGCTTCAGAAGAAAAATCTGAGTTGCTTCTTGATGCTGTCAATGACCCAACCCTACCTACAGAGGTAATTATTGTGATTATTTTAGATGGTGCTTTCTGACATCTAGGCTGTAGTTTTTAACGCAAATTTCCATACAGTGGGTGCCACCAAACTTAAGCGTCCCCATATTAGACTTGGTAGATGTCATTTTCCAGCTCCAAGATGGTGGGTGGATCAGGTATGGATAGGCATACAACTATGAATCTCTGCATATCTATTGGTCTGGTTTTCAAAATCACACAAGTTAATTTGCTAAGACTGGTCTTGTGTGCGTATCACAGGCGGAAGGCCTTTTGGGTGGCCAAACAGGTTCTACAACTTGGAATGGGTGATGCCTTTGATGATTGGTTAATAGAGAAGATTCAACTTCTGCGTAGGGGATCAGTGGTTGCTTCCGGTATCAAAAGGGTGGAAAAGGTATTTTATCATTTGATTTAATAAATTACATAGCTTGTGCTAGTCCTGATGTGAACTCTTATATGGCTTGTCTAGATACTTTGGCCTGATGGAATATTTATAACCAAACATCCTAAGCGACGACAATCACAACCACCCAGCAGCCCATCCCAGAGTTCTCCTTCTGGTCGCCAACCTGAAGAAATTTCTTCTCCTAGATTGAGTGAAGAGCAAAAGCAGGAAGCAGATCGACGTGCAAAGTTTGTATATGAACTAATGATTGGTACCATTTTTATTCCCCAACCTATTCTATTTGTTTTCTTCATTTATGCAGCATATATTTAATGTTCTGGCCAATCTTGGTAAATGAACTTTCAACATCTCAATGCAGACAAAGCCCCAGCTCCTATTGTTGGTCTTGTTGGTCGTAAGGAGTATGAACAATGTGTTAAGGATCTCTATTTTTTTATTCAGGTAAGAGCAGGATCCACTTGTTTTCTTTAAAATCTTTAAGATGCTTGAGGGGTAACTGATCTTTCTAATATCGGCACCAACATTGTTATGGAGTGAATCATTTGGCAAATACATACGACTTATACAGTACCTCTGTTTCGAACGTATTGTAACAAAGTTTGATTACTGTTTTCTCTTGTGCAGTCTTCTGTTTGTTTGAAGCACTTGGCTTTCGAAGTTCTCGAGCTGCTGCTTTTATCTGCATTTCCAGAAATGGATTATGCCTTTAAGCAGTTGCATGAACAAAAACATAAATTTGGTGAATATAAAACAAGCTAGCTGATGAAATTCTACATCACTGGTTAAATTCTTAAGGTTCATGGTAATCGTGGCTTGGCATTTGGTTCTTTCGGTACATAGCTCACAGTTTTTCTCTTCGGCTTTTTCTATTTTTTTGTTTTTCTGCTAGTGGTACATTCCTCATTTGGAATGACAGCATCAAAATCATTGATTGATCCTTAGTTCTGAATTTTGTAATTAGTTTTTTTGTTTCATCGAGGAAATTGTAATTAAAATCATGAGATTAGTGCAAGTATATAAGTATAGTGCAAAGGTTTTACCTTTACCACCTTTTCTTATCTTTTCCCGCTCTCTTCTAATTTTTTTTTGTTTTCATTAAACAAAGGATAGAAGATACATTTAATTAAATGGTGTAAAGGAACAGACCCTCAAGGAATGGCAGTTGCTATTATTGTGTCGTGTCCATCAGTTCTGCCCTTCAATTTCAGTTAGTTGCTCTGTTACGCCAACTTATCGTTTCTGATTGATATGCATAATTTTGTACTCACTAGTTAACTTACCATAACAATATTTCAATATTTCATTGAAGTTCCATCTTTGAGCGTTGGCAGAGAGCTTGACCGCATGATTAAAGGGAAGAAAAGATTAAATTTTTATGAATTATAAACATTCCTGACAACAAATCCCGATCATTTGTTAGCGCCATGAAGCACCATTAAAGCTTCTATAACAAATCCAATTACTTTTAGGCATTCCACTTTGTTATGGATGACCAAAAGAAATACTGAAAGCTTATGGATTGAAAATCACGCGCAATTAACTGATTTTGTTGACCCAAAATAACTGAAAGGCTAGGTAAAACACTATGAATACCAGGAGGGAAGAATGCAAGTGGTACAGTTGAATAGCTTTGGTTGATCTTCAATTGTAAAACATTTCTACCATTTTCTTCAACGATAAAATTCAAACCACTCCACACCATCAAGTGACATAAAGAACCGCTATATTACGCACATGAAGATCTATTCAATCACCAAAGCACCCGAAGAAACATCGAATCGCATTTCTTCACACCCCAAGTTGGTGGCTGAAAGATCTTTTGCTCGCGAAAACATATAAAGCATATCAAAACAATCAAAAGACTGCGCTTCCAAATAAAAAATATATATAAGGGTCAAACAAAAATAATCTCATTCATTCTTGTCCAAAATTCAAAAAGATGCTACATGGCTGAAAACAACTAAAGATGAAAGTAAATAATATTCTCCAAACAAAGTCCTCATGAAACTTTTCCCAGCTCAAAAGCCAACTAACTCTATTATAAGGTACCAAATCACATCCAAAATTACCCTTCAACTGCTTAAGCAGAGGCTGCTGCTCCCTTCTTCCTTGGTGCTGCTTCAGTACCTAATCACAATCCCAATAGATTATTACTAAACTAGAATGCTAAATGAAAGCCCATTAACCAAAGAGCACTATAAATTAGATGCAAGACACACTACAACTAGGGTTACATAATAAATGGAACGTATGAATTAATACCTTCTCTGAAGCCACTCTTGAACCTGCGAGGCACATTGCGTAGATACCTCATCCTACCAGTTCCTGTGGTCTTCCTTCGGATTGCCTTCACACTCCAGTTATCTAAAACCCATTATTTAATGGCATTAAGCTTACAGAACAATAATCACTTCTTCCTATGCATATATGATATCCATACACAAATGCAAATACAGTTTCATATACAAACACAAAATGCTTAAGTTAATTCCACAAAGATTAATTATACGTGGACTAGCATAATCACATCATTATACATAGCACGTTGAGGACAATTATATAATTAATTATGCATATTATTACCTAAGGACCATAATGGGATGAAAACACATTATTAACTAGTTTGAGGCCCTTGGATACCCTCTTTCTTCTTAAACTTGGTCGGCCCATTCGACCAAGAGACACAAATACACAATTGAGAACAAGATCCATGAAGCCCAAAAATCATTAGGGTGTAGATGACTATAAAACAACACTTTGTGTGTAGCTATGGGTGTGCGCAAACAACAAAGAAACCATTTTGCCTCTTACAATCTCTCTTGTTTGCAGTCTTGTAGCTCAACAATGATGTCAAGGAGAAGTACAATCTCAACACAAAGCATAGGAGGTAAACTCTAGAAACCTTAAACTAAAGTTTACCTCCAAGGCTTTGTGTTCAATTCCCACTTCCCATTGACACAACTGTTAAGTTACAAACAAGAGAAAAATGGAGACAACCTTTCTTCTGACACCCGTAACTTACACACAAAGTGTAGTTTTTATAGTTACCCATACCCTAATGATTTTTTACTTCATGGCCTTTCTCAATTGTGCATTTGTGTCTCTTGGCCCGATGAGCTGACCAAGTTTGAGAAGGAAAAGTGTATCCAAGAGCCTCAAACTAGTTAATAATATATGTCCATCCCGTTATCTCCCTTAATTATATGCATAATCAATCATATAGTTGCGCTAACATGCTATGTATAATGATATTATTATACTAGTCCACATAATTATTCCAGCAACAAAAGGTTAAGTTAATTCCCCAGTATGTACTAAAAAAAGAAAGACATGTATCCACATGTACAAGTTAGCAATTCATCTTCCGATAAGCTGAAATTTTTTAATGCAGCGTCACGATAATCACTCACCCCAAAGATGTATGCATAAAAAAAATATTTTTTGACCTTCTCTATTCCAACAAAAACCAGTAAAAAACAATGTAACAAGAAAGATGAAAATACACATGTTCACATATTTATGTTTTTTTACCAATAAGCTTCGTATTAAAATTTTCAAGAAAACAAAACATAAATTATAACCATAAAGGTCAACTAAAAATCAATTATAAATAATGTAGAATAGAATTTAATCCAAAGTCATACTACAAAAAAATAAATAAATAAAAAGCAGCATCAGAGCTATGAAACCCATTTCGCAGACACACTTAAAGACAATATATCAGCAACATATATCGCCAACTTGAAGAGAGCCACACAGCAAGCAAGAAATTTAAAAAAAAAAAGCTTCAGCTACAATGCTCAGAAACCAGATACAAAAACATTCATCTAAGCTCAACATCATCTACAAATCAATTATACATTATGTTAACAGAATTTTATCAATGAAAGTTAAAAAGACAAAAACAAATCAGCGGCAACAGAGCTACTACACCCATTTCATTGGCACACTTAAAGTTCATAAATCAGACAAACAAAATCATATAATGAAGCTCACACTTCAAACCAGAACCAAAACAGCCACAAACCCAACTAAACAAACACAAACAAAACGCAAATCTTATTTATATAAATATATATATATATATATTGGTCCGAAAGAGAGCGAGAAAGCAAGCAACCAAGAGACTAGAAACCAAAAAAAAAAAGAGTTTGAGCAGCATACACTTTCTCTTGCGAGCAGCGGGGAACGCACAAGCGGCGCAACGACTCTTCTGAAGGTGGAAGCTACGACGACCACATCGTACACACAAAGTGTGTGTCTTGTTCCTCCTCTTACCGAAACTCCCTGTTCCCTTTCCCTGTCATTCAATTCATTTCCATTCACGTATCAGCACAAAAAAAAACGACGTAGCATGAACAAGCACAGGTAAGCCCAGATGGGTTTCGTTAGTTTTTACCATTGAAGCGGCTGCGAGTGAGAGAAAAGGCTTCGCTTGGAGAGTTGAGAAGCGGCGCAGACGAGAAGGTTTATATGATGGCGTTGGAGCGTTTCTAGGGTTGTGTAGTGGAGGAGGCTAATGGGCGGGTTTATTACGTGGCGAGATCTCGTTGGTTTGATCTTTCAGACTTTGTGATTGGTGATCACTGATTGAGCCCAAGAGTTCCATAAAGCCCAGCCCAAGTTTGGTCAGTTTTATTTTCGTGGGCCTAAAAGTTTTTTTTTT
>JANLJB010030922.1:10794-22236 GCA_026212285.1 Bursera cuneata | reverse complement strand
AAATTAGCCCAAAATAATGGGTAATTTTTATATTTTCCCACTTTGTGCCCTTGGCGGGAAATCGACCGAACCAAAAGGAGAGCGAAACGCCGCACGGACTACCCAGAATTACAAAGAATCAACAGAAGCTTCTTTTTTAAAAAAGAAAAAAGAAAAAGATATTTCATAGACACTCACGGAGAAAGAGAGAGACGGAGAGAAATGGAAGAGAAAGAAAGTGAAGGAGAATTCCCAGCATTTCCGTACAAGCCATATTCGATACAGCGAGATTTCATGAAAGCCCTTTATCGCTCTCTGGATAATGGCGGTATTTCCATGCTCGAAAGCCCCACTGGTACCTACCATCTATCTGGGTTTTACGATTGCTTCAACTCGTAGAACTCTTTGATTTTTTTTTTTAATTTTTGGGTTGACGTATATAGATTACTTGTAGAAAATAGACCAAAAAAATCTTCACCAAAGTTTAAATTTCATCACAACATGGCTTGAAGTTTCATAAAATTTATCAGAAATATACTGTTCTAATCTTGCTTACATTTGAAATGAGGTGAGATGTGTATGTTATTAAGTCAAAATATTTGGGGATGAGTGAATTTGACCACTTCTTTTTGTTCTTTTATGATTCTGGGTGTCTGTTTATTTCTCGAAAAAACTGGAGAAAATCAAGGAAAGTTGAAGCATCCGAAATTTTATATATATATAAATTGTTGTCTATGGGATCATTTTAACATTTGTGTTATTCGAAAGTAAAATGTCACACTGAATTAGCTGTGTCAGACTTATTTCAGTTGAGATATTGTCTATCATGAAATATTTTGTACTTGACTTAAGTGATTTTCTTATTGGTTCCTAAATGTTTGGAAACAGGGCTTTTAAGATGCTGTACAGAAGTCTTAGCTCTGTGTTGGTTGCTAAATGATTGGAAGAAAAATAAAGAGACTGTTTATTTGTTGCTTTGTTTTCAAGAAATGAAAAGGCAAAATTGTAAGGTGTTATTGTATGTGAATGAATTGCTGAGTTTTTAAGGTTTCCATGTGTCAGTAGATTTGGGAATATGGTCTATTACAAATTAACAAAAGAACCAATGGTAGCCCTATTTATTTTTTATTTATTTTTTGTTTTTGATAGCTTACATTTTGTTTTCCTCTCAACTTTCGATAGGAACTGGAAAAACACTGAGTATCATTTGTAGCACTTTGCAGTGGGTGGTTGATCAGAAGCAAAAGCAGAAACCTGAACCTGTTGTTGATTCTGGTAAGAATGTAACAAGAGATGGTCAATGTGGTTCTGATGATGAACCCGACTGGATGAAAAACTTTGTTGCAAGCAAAGAATGTCAAGACCAAGAGAAGAAGATCAAAAAGAAGAAAAAAGGATTCGGATCAGAAAAACTTGAAAAGAGAAGAAATCAAGAAAGTTCTAAAGATTTTCGCATGTGCAGAATGGAGGAGGATGATTTTCGTACAAAGAAAGGGAGTGAGGGTCTGCAAAAGGCAAATGATGGGTCAGATTTGAGTGATAATGAATTTTTGTTGGAAGAATATGAAAGTGAAGAGGAAGGGGCTAGTGGTGGGAATTCAAAGAGGAAAGCTAGTGGGGTGAATTTCAATTCCTCAAGTGATGAGGAAGAGGAAGTAGATGAGTTTGAAGAGGAGGAAGAGGGGTTGAAAGTATATTTTTGCAGCAGGACACACTCACAGCTTTCGCAGTTTATAAAGGAATTACGGAAGACTGTTTTTGCTGATGAAATAAAGGTTGTGTGTTTGGGTTCTAGGAAGAATTTCTGCATAAATGAAGGTAAGGTGATGTCTTTTTTTATTTGATCAATTTACACTATTTATATGTTTTGACGTTATTTTCTTGTTCGTTGTTTTGCAATTCAGAGGTTCTGAAACTTGGTAACTCTACTCAGATTAATGAAAGATGTTTGGAGCTTCAAAAGAACAAGAAAAATGATGTTTGCAAAATTAAGGTATCATATTTCTTTATTCCTCTCCCATAATTTCATATTATCAGGTTTGATTTATAGAGTTCTTGAGACTTGGGCAGTTTGTAGCATGCAAAGCTATGATAATGCCATTGAAGGCTCATTTTCTATACATTTGACTGCAACCTTTTATGGTATTGTTCCTATTAATGTCAATTATTTGTTGTTTTAGTTGTTAGACTTGGTAAAGGCTCTTTCAGGGCTTATTCTAAAATGTCCTCATTGAAGTCTATATCACTATGTATAAGAAGGAAATTTATTTTCTTTTTGTTTGAGAGGAACTTGTTTCCCAAACAGCTTGATTTATCTTATGAAATGCATGCCATGCTGCTTATTTGAAGATTTATTTCCTTATGATTAAATGTCACTACATGATCCTATGACTTTGTTCAATGTTTGATTTCTAGGAACATCGATGGTTTTCTTGTTCAGTCTAATGGATCCTTCCCACATCAACTGATATGTTTAAATTATAATTTTCAATTGCCAGATGCTTACCAGATGATGTGGCAACACATTCATATGTTGGAATAACTTCATATATAGCTTCCATACTTATTGAGTCTACTTGATCTGGGCAGCAACCTTTTCTTTTAACTCTTAATTGGTAAAGTTTTGATTTGCAGAACTTAGGTGCAGAGGGAAGAGTAAGTCGAACCAAGGCTTCTTCTGGATGCCCAATGCTAAGAAATCATAAACTACAAAAACAATTTAGAAGTGAGATCTCCCAACAGGGAGCATTAGACATTGAAGACCTTGTTTACATTGGAAGACTTATGGGAACCTGTCCATATTATGGCTCTCGAAGCATGGTCCCTGCTGCTGATCTTGTTGTTCTTCCCTATCAGTCCCTTCTATCAAAATCATCCCGTGAATCACTTGGTCTTAACTTGAAGAATAATATTGTTATCATAGATGAGGCTCACAATCTGGCTGACTCTCTCATCAGCATGTACGATGCTAAAATTACTCTGTCACAGGTAAATAAATTGTCATCACTATTATTTGTCTAATTATCAGCATTTCTGCTCTAGAGCGTGGTTGAATAGCTTGTTATTTAAATTTTTATGTTCTTCAAATTGCCTCAAAGTTCTGTTCAAAACCGATTTTTATGATTAATTGTTTGATCCATTGTACATTGTGATTATTCAGTTGGAGAATGTTCATTACTGCATAGATAAGTACTTTGTTAGATTCCGCAATTTCTTGGGCCCTGGCAATCGAAGATATATCCAAACTTTGATGGTCTTAACCCAGGCCTTCCTCAGAGTTCTAAATGATGAGAGGGATGGGAATTCTGCTAGCCAAGATGCGGAAAAAGCTGACGAAGCTAAAACAGCTTTTGGTTCATCCATGGCCATAAATGACTTTCTATTTTCTCTCAACATAGACAACATTAATTTGGTCAAATTAGTGCATTATATAAAGGAAAGCAATATTATTCACAAGGTTAGTGTTATCACGAGGTCAATAGTATTCACCTTTTAACCTCAAGTCATTCTTTGTTATTTTTTCCCCTTTTCACAGTTTAGCTGGTTTTTCAGGTCAGTGGTTATGGAGATAAAGCATCTACCTTGCAGAAAGGTTCAAAATTCAAGGACAGTGGGGAAAATTTTGAGGAAGTTAGCATTCTTTCCAGTTTCCAGGCACTAGCAGATATGTTGCTATCACTGACAAACAATGACGGTGATGGACGGATAATAATCTCGAAGACACAACAGATATGCTCTGGACAACAAGGAGGGTTCTTAAAATATGTAATGCTCACTGGGGAAAAGATATTTTCAGAGGTTTGGCCAAAGTTTTCTTATTTATGGCTCTGTTTGGAACTCAGACATGAAACTGCTGTTAATTCAAATCAGAAATTATCTTTTGTTAAATCAGGGTTAAGTTGCTGTATAGGGTTTTACTTCCCAGCAATTAAATTTTATCCCACAACTTTCTGCAGATTGTAAATCAAGCACATGCTGTTATTCTGGCGGGGGGAACTTTGCAACCTGTGGAAGAGACAAGGGAGCGGCTTTTCCCATGGTTACCTCTGAATCAGTTGCATTTTTTTTCATGTAGTCATATTGTCCCTCCAGAGAGTATTTTGCCAGTTGCGGTTTCCCGTGGCCCAACTGGTAAATGTTTTGATTTTAGCTATGGATCCAGAAGCTCATCAACTACGGTGAGTGATATTTCTGTATTCATCTGTCATTTACATGTAATTTACTTGAAATATATTGGAAAAGCTGGTAATCTAAGTTTGATCTCTTAGTTACAAAGTTTTATAATTAGTCCACATTGTGGATCCTAAACTCATTATTTTACACTTTTTTTAACGGACTACACTGTAGAAGTCCACTGCAAACATCTTCATTTATGTTATCAGTGTGATACTTTGATTTCCTTCTCAAAGTTTCTAGTTTCTGTCTTGATATCGGGATAGATGATGACTAAAATATGTTAATGGGCTTGAATTTGCAGATAGAGGAACTAGGGCTCATGCTCTGCAATTTGGTGACGGTGGTTCCTGAAGGAATCATTGTGTTCTTCTCCTCATTTGAGTATGAACAACAAGTGTATGGTGCATGGAAGACTTCAGGCATCCTTGACAGGATTATAAAGAAAAAACGTGTCTTCAGAGAGCCTAGAAAAAACACAAACGTAGAGCTTGTTCTCAAGGAATACAAAGAAACAATTGATACTCTTTCTGATGGACCAAAAGAAGATTCAACACCTCTCACTGGTGCAGTACTTTTAGCTGTAGTTGGTGGAAAGATATCAGAAGGCATCAACTTCAGTGACGGGATGGGCCGATGTATAGTCATGGTCGGACTGCCCTACCCTAGCCCATCTGATATTGAGTTGTTGGAGAGGATAAAGCATATTGAAGGTCTGGGAGATCCAAATTCTAAAGCTCCCAAGATTTTAGCAAGTCATGAATATTATGATGGAGATGTTCAGTCTGGGTTCAGCATTCTAAGAAGTTGCAGGCGCAGGGGAAAAGAATATTATGAAAATCTCTGCATGAAAGCTGTAAATCAATCAATTGGTATGTGCTCTTATCCTTATGTTAGCTATAAAGAATCCTTACACAAATTGGAAAACAGTATGGATGTTTTCCAGATCTATCCTTGTGAGTTTCATATCTGTCAGGATGGGAACTGTACTTCCATGTGTCCATTTTCACATTGGCTGATATTCAGTCCCAAAAGCTTGCCAGATATTGATTCTTCAGAATAGTTAACATTTTGTTTAGGCATTTAGTACTTAGGATTGAATTGCATCTATTTTTCTTGTGAGAACTGGCCTTGACATCCGTACTTTTCTCCTTGGTTTATTTTAGGTAGAGCAATTCGACATATAAATGACTACGCAGCAATTTTGCTTGTTGACATGCGGTATGCATCTGAATCCTCTAAAAGGAGCCTTTCTCACCCAACTAACAAGCTCCCAAAGTGGATTAAAGATCGTCTTGTGTCTTCAACCAATAACTATGGTGAAGTCCATAGAATGCTGCACCACTTCTTTAAATTCAACAAGAACAGAGAGCATTAGCAGAAAGTCGTTAGGAAGTAATCAAATTGAAAAGAAAATGTATTGCGCTATACCCAAGTAAACACACCAAAGTTGTATAGATTTTGATATATGCAAATCGATAATGTTATGAAGCCATGTTTGTGCTTCTAATCTGTCAGTATTCTTTGAGAGGTCCGGTGCTTTGTCATTGTAAAATTGTCACGGTGCTAAGAAAATAGTAGTGTCAAAGCTTCTGTGACATGGATCCATAATTACTTAGTATGGTTGTGGAGAATTAATATTGAACAAGTTTACACTATCATTTTATGATCACATCTCAATAGTATGACCTACAGTATATTTCCATCATTCAGAGTTTTGATTCCAGAATTTCAAATGGCTTGAAATGTTATTATCGGGTTCTCAATTGTTTAGATCAGATGTTTATCACGTTGGCTACTATGCGCTCTTTTGATCACATATGAGAAATATAACTGCATTCTGTGGGTATGGTTGAATTTGCTTATCAGAATAACTAGTTTATCAGGGGTAAGAAATGTACTCGATACAAAATTTGAGGAAATGAAGTAGTCAAATTTCGGGGGTGTTTTAAAATTTAGCTAACTTAAAAAAAAAAAGAAATCTTAAATGCACCCTAATTTATTTATTTTTTTACACTCTAACGAAGTTGTGAAGTTATTTAGTAAGGTGGTGTTGTGTTGAGTTATCGCGTTAACTTGACATTTCCTACTTAATAATTTAACACTTTGCTCAATAATTGTTGAATATTTATAAAAGGTCAAATAATTATCAAGAAGGTTGTCTAACTATATAGCTAGTTTCTCAACAATTAAGTTATATAAAAATAAAAATAAATAAAAATCAAATTTGAAAGTTAGAGTAGTCCTCACAATTTAGGTTTTTTTAACACAAATTTATGTAACTTATATATGTTCTTTTACTATTGCATAGAATCTTATAGCAATTGTAAACAGTACGTAAGCTATAAGCCTATAAATCTCTAACTTGAAGATAGGGATTTATATCCACAAGAGTTTACACTGGATGTGGCCCATCTCTTGCCCCATGAAGTGATTTGAGAGTGAAATGTTCCTAAAGGTAAACCAGGCCAAGTACCCTTGGAGGCATGGGCTAAACTTCCACTTCAGCCCCACAAGCTGAATTTCCATATCTTTTTAACCAGGAACAGGTTTGCAAATTGCAACCACCTTTTACTGTAAGCACAAAACCTCTTACGGAAGCCATTAATATGACGTTGCAGATTTACAGTGAGAAAAGGACTTCCTAGCACAATAATCAAAATGCACCTTATCCTGATATTAACTGGGTTTGGCGCATTTAGTTGCACCAACTTGATGATGGGCTAAGGACCATCCAGCTCTCTCCTATAAATGCACCAGGACTTCCTCAAACATTAATGTTTAGGTGATCAATCCATTCAACATCACATGCACTAGCTAGCAGGGTTTAAGAACCCTAACATGCTCAAGATTAATTTTGCAGATGGAAAAAGTTTACTCTGATTTGAAAGGTATGCATGCTAGTATACAATGTGTACTACAGGAAGGATCGAGCTCCTCATTGCTGTAGGACAGACTACCTGAATGATTGATCGGAACCACTGGCCCATCAGATAGGAAATTGCGAATTGGCACTAACAAACTTTCATCAAAGAAGGACCTTTACCTTTGCATCTCAATCAATGCATCAGTGCTTTAGTCAACAAGGAGTCAAAACAAAGCATTCGTAATCATTGCATTCCAGAGTCTTTAATTTTCTTACTTTTCATTAAAATTTTCGTGTTTAGCACCAAGTAGTGTTCATGCACACTGGTCTACCAAATTGGCATTTGATAGGTAGAGTCTCTTGTGTATGTGATTTGTGATCATATAATTAAGTGGGTCATGAGAATTCAACCTGGGAGAGATAAAGAGAGAGAAATAAAGACAACATAGACGGTTGGGGACAAAAAGTAGAGAAAGTAAAAGAATAATCTGAAGAAACTTTCCCTTTTAGACCCCATTATTAGCTTTATGTCTTATCTGTCTTGCGGATTACCTTAAGAAACTTCAACTGTTTCTATCTGCTACCTGGAAGAAATATTTAGAGAAGAAGCCAAAAATTATATCTTCTCTCTGTTGTTGCAGGCAGAGGCACTGAGATAAACAAGCCTTAGTATACGGTACTAGTTCAGGCAAATATGATGCTAGGAGAATCCATTGTAAAAACCAAAAACTTCTTTCAGAAAACCCTTCTAAACTTCAAGTCATTCTTGTTTGGAAAATACCAAAAGCTACCAAAAACTCATCTCTTGAGCCGCTTTTGCAAGTCAAAAAATCGCCAAGCAGATCAGTACTATGCCGACTTCTGCAATGAATGGGAGAGTGATCTAGAAGAGGCAAGGAAGAGAAAGAATGATAGTGTCATAGCTTTAAAAGAGCCGGTTAATGAAGAAGATACATGCAGTAGAAGTTTGGAGGATTTTTCAAAGCAGAATCCACTGAAGAACAAACAAGAAGCTGGAAAGAAGGAAGAAAAGAAAAAGGGAAGTTCCAATATAGATAAAAGAGAAGATCAGGCCTCTCATGACATGAACGTAGAGGGGTATGCATTAGCACAAAAGATGAAGCAGTTGGATATGATGGATGCTGGTGATGTGGAACATGTGTTGGACATAGAAGAGGCAATCCACTATTATTCCCGCCTGAAAAGTCCTGTTTACCTCGACATCGTTGATAAGTTTTTCATGGATATGTACTCAGAATTCTCTGTTCCTCAAGCTCCTGCCAGAATCAACAGTTCAAAGAGAGGACTCGGATCCATTAGATTGTGAAACGCCTGTCTGTGAGTTCGCTTGTGCATATAGATCTGTTACTAGTCCTATTTACTTTCCTTTATCATTCTCTGTGAGTTATGATTGCGATTGACTTTCAGCTTTGTAGATCTTTCTATTACGATTTGCTTGAGCCAGTCTTGTTACAAATAAATAATTTGTAGGCTTAGACATTAGTATCCAAATATCAGATATTTCTATTGTAGGCTATGTATTAATTTTTTCCACCTGCATTTGTTCTGTAAGATTCAATTTGATCATAAATTACAAATGGTTTCAGACATTATGACATATTGGGTTTCTCTTGGCACACGCACATTCGTCTTTACTCAAAATTAAAGCCAGTTCATCAATACAAAACCTCATATAACAGACTCCTGGCTAAAGAATTCTTTCACTTAATAAATGCAAACTTCATTCAAAATGACAATATGAAAGCCAATAATGCAACTCATGAATTACACAATCAATTTATCAGAAAAATATTAACAGTTATAGCATTGGAATGAACCCATGTAAGCAACAAAGGTAACAAACAGAAAGCTGATAAAGTTTTAAACATATCTAACTACAGTAATACAATTGAAATGCATTTCAGAAAAGTTAAGAGTCTTCTCACTCTGTTTGCACTCATGCTACCTTTGAACAATTGAGACGGATCTGACCCATTGGTGCTGTCAAGACTCGGAGATTTGAGAGCTTCATCATTGCTAAGGCAAAGTCTCGGCGGAACAAGGAGATATCAGAAGCATAGGCTCTCACCCAAATCCCAGTTTCATTACCAGCCATTAGCTGCTGATCAGAATAAAGGATTCCTTTTCCTTGCAAAAGACTTCGATAGTAGACTGTGCCAAAACCTGCTCTTGGTTGACCCTGAGCCACCCTTACTCCTGGTCCCTCAGGTGGGGGAGAAGATAATTCCTCAAAGGAAAGCAATGATGCTGCTGAAGATAATGGTGAGCCATCAATGTGAGATTCTGGTGTTGCTGAAGATAATGGTGAGCCATCAATATGAAATCCTGGTGCTGCTGAATTCGATGATCGGATATCACGATTAGTTGCTGGTGGTGCGGATGATGATGATGATGATAAGCCATCAAGGTGAGGTGCCGGTGATACAGATGATGATGGTGAGCCATCAAAATGAGGTGATTGTGCTGCTGGGGATGATGGTGAGTCATCAAGGTGAGCTGGTGGTGCTGCTGATGATGATGGTGAGCCATCTAGGTAAGGTGATGGTGCTGATGATGATGATGATGAGCCATCTCGGTAAGGTGATGGTGCTGCTGCTGATGATGGTGAGCCATTAAGGTGAGCAGATGGTGCTGATGATGATGATGGTGAGCCATCAAAGGAAGGTGATGGTGGTGATGAAGTTACTGAAATGCCGCTGCATTTTGTTCTCAAGATGTTCAGGAAATCAGGATTCAGAGATGGATCAGGTTTATTAGTGCTGCTAAAGTTATAGAGACGGTTTTCAAAGAATTTGCAGTGCATCATTCCAATGCTGTGAGCACCTGTGAATATTAACAATGAAAGGAGACAAAGCAATCAAAATGCGAGATAACTTGCCGCACAGATTTCCGTCACGAGGACAAATAAAAACAACCAGAAACACGGAAGAAGAATAGTTAATAACATGCGCCAGAACTAGAGCAAGATTGGAAATACCAGAGATATCTAAACAAGCCTTTATGAAATAGTTATGTAATCAAATACTCAAACCAGAAGTTTATAAGCACAAACCCATAGGAACAAAGGAATAATCTTAAGAAGAAAATCATAATCCAATCATGCATAAATTGCGACAGTTGTAATCTAAACAGAAAAAACTTATCATACTAAATGTACTAAGCTCCAATGCATTTATTAATCAATGATTGACATTCACACTCAGATTTGGTCCTAGGAAGACTACAAATTAAAAAGAAATGAAGTTCAAGATCTCATTTTTGTTTTATTGACCGGAAAGCAAAATAAGGGAAACCAAGTCATCTCAACTAAGTGAAACTGTATGGGTGGAAATTTTGTTCTTTCACGTTCCAATTTAAAAAAAAAAAATGTCATATTTTATAACTTTATTTTACTGTTTTCCTGGAAGTGATTTGAACTAATCTATGATACAATCAGCTAGAAGACAGATAATCTCTGAAAAGTTGAATCTGTAATTTAACTCAATACAAGCAAAATTCAGAAATCTCTAATTACATAAAAAGCAGAATGAGAAATACAGGAAAGAAAATTCATACCCAATAGAGCAACAGTTTCTCTTGCATCAAATCCCCTTGATGCAAAAGATGCAAGCGTGTCAGACAGATCTCCGTGAGGAGGGGGAAGCTCAAATGTTGCAATATCTGAGAAGGAAATTAAACTGTCTCGCCTACCAGTAGACAGCGGATAGAATGGGCCACCAGCCTGAAATTGAGAAAATCAACAATTATATGAGATGAAAAGAGCCTGATTCCATAAATTTGAGAGTTATGTTGAATGGAATTTACCAGAACAACACCTTCTCTAGCTGCCAAAACTAGAATATCAGCACAAGAAACAACACCGGGACACATATCTTCAATCTCTTCCTTGATTATATCAATTATATCAAAACCTTTGAGATTCTCATTGGGAGGAGAATCTTTCTCTGAGTTAATTCCTTCAGCATTATCCAGTAGAATTGAAGCATCACAGCCCTATCAAGTTCCATAAAGTTACAGAGAATCAAAATGGAATTGTAAGGAAACCCAGATCAAAATTTAACATGCAAATAGATAATCCAATGAGAAATCCATCAAAAAGCCAAAAAAAAGGAGAGGAAACAATGATCAAGCACTCAACCAAAATCACCCAAAAGCAAGATTACAGCATTAGATATATAAAACCAAGATTAAAATGTGAAAGAAATAACAATACGTGATTAAAAAGTTCAAATAATGATCAAATTCAGCAAGAAATGAAGAACCCTAATCAAGAACCAAGAAGAATAAAAAATGAAAAAAGAACATTTACCTCAATGAAGCAGTCATGGAAAACAAGGCGCAGCAAAGCAGGAGCAACTTCAGGGCGGACTTTGTAGAGATACCGAACCACGGCTCGAACAGTC
>JANLJB010030922.1:0-10744 GCA_026212285.1 Bursera cuneata | reverse complement strand
GAAGATGAAGTTGGTTTGATGGTGTTTAAGCTTTTCTTGGTATCTGCATTTTGGTTCTTGAAAGAGATCAAGACGCATAGAATGAACACCAAGAAGCTCAGTTTTTGCATAACACACACATCAAGGATTGAGACCAGCATCTTGTTAATGTTTCTGTTTCTTTGGAGAAATGTTTTCTGCTTTCTTGTTTTTGTTTTCTTTGCTTTCTGTAGGTTACTCTTCTTCTTCGTCACCTTGGTTTTGTTCTGAGAAGTGTGTATTGAGTGGCAGAGTTTGTTAACCTGGAGTGGAAGGAAGGCGGGAAGTGTTACAACAAAATGACGGAAACACCCCTCATAACTGAAAGTTCGTTAGCACGTTCAAGTAATGTAGTTTGTAATTTGACATGAATGTCCTCGCACCTGGGCTCAATTCAATAATTTATTCCCATAAATAATCATAGATCAGTCAATCATAACCGTTCGAATGTAGAACGTGAGGCCCCTGAAGCTGTTGATCATGATCCTACTTTTGTCGATTTTTATATTCATTCATACAATAATCTGATTTTTTAACATGTTTCTTGTTATGTGACAGTGACTACTTATCTACTCAGAAAAAGAAACAAGCACGAAACGTTCAACAAGAACTATTCAATTAATGAATCAAATTACAGAGCTTCACTTTACAAAAGTATGCAATACGGCATGCAAAATCCCAATGCATGCCTTTTAACTTTAAGAGTAAATAAAGAAGGGTATTATGGGAAGGAGAGATAGGATCTTAATGCATTAACGAGATCCTCAGCCATCTCAAATTTAATGACGATTACCATTACAACACATAATGACAGGTGAATCATCAAGCTAAATGAAGCAATGAGACACCAAACTTCGAACACTGCTCCAGAATAACACAAGAATGAATGATCGGCCGCGATATAGGGCTAATAAATTTTGCAATATTGAAGAAAAGAGCATCCAGGTTGTAGTATGATTTGTATTTGAATTTCTATATAGGATCAGTAGCCAGAAGATGAGACTAAAACGTTATGCTCTTTTAGACGCTTCTGGAACTGAGCCAAACGAGTTTGTAATTGCATGATGCCTGCAGCCTTTTGAGAGAGAATGGTATTCAATCTTGCAACATAATCGACTAGCTGATTCCCAGGTTGATCTGCTTCAACCAACAGGTTCATCTCCTGCAAAAGCAAAAAAAATAAAGATTATCTGACTACTATTAGATTGCATAAGTTAATCTGAATACTGCTGCGGAAGAAAAATTATGTACCTCTCTAACAATATTCATAGTGTCCTCCACTTGTTTTCTATGAGCATTAACAAGATCCTCCTCTTCCTGAGTACATCCAGCAGAGATTGAAAGAGTCAACAAATTTGGCTTTTACATATACAAGTGAAATAATCGTTCTGTTCGCAGATTACCTGTAGGAGGGCATTCAAATCATCATCTGAATTTGAGTTCTTAAAACCAGATTTTGGCTGGTCCTTCCATTTCGTCTGACCATTGGGTTTTCGTAATTTATCCTCTGCCGTAGAGAGGCTGAGTGGCTCCAGCTTTCCGTTTTTCTTCCAGACTGGTTTCTCTGGTTCATAGGAATCTTCTGATGCATCAAAATCATCTCTTTCATTTTGATCAGGCCATGGATCAGTGTCATCCTCAAACGTTGATGCAGTTGGTAAAACTGAAGATAAGGGCATGGTAGTCGACTCTTTCAGGTTTAAAGTTGAAGACAGTATATCCTTTTTAGGATTGTTTCCTTTTGAAAGACTCTTAACCCTGGCATTTATTGTTTGATTAATATACAAGGGTTAAAAATATTAACCATATAAATACAGTAATTATTTTATATGATCAGATAATTCAATTCACCTGTCAGCATATCTTAATGTGTTAAGCGTATGTTCACAAGACCCTGAGCTTGGTGAAATGCATGATATCATAACCGTGCGTGAATTGCCGACAAATGAATCTCTCAGAACCTCAGTCAATTTACTGCCTCTGAAAGGAATGTGACCCTGGTCATTATCAAGAGCTCTTATGCATTCCTTTAATGCAAGTAAGCTCTTGTTAATCTCCGCTCCTTCCATTCTGCATTAAACATTAGAAATAAAGAACATGTAAAGCACATTCTTCCAGTAAAAATTTAAAACTGCAAGGAAATATGTAGATGCCAGACATAAAAGCGAGATGAATTGGACCAAATTTCTGCTGAAATTTATATTGCTGATGAATTATCTTCAATTTGTTAGCATGGTAGTTAATTCCTTATGGAATTAAATTTGACGTGTGATGGTTGGCATATGAAGTGAAAAAGAGAAGGATAATATGAAACTTATTGCTTTATTTTGATCCACTATACATGGATGGCATTCAAAATCAAATTAAATAAGTTATTCAGTACTTGAACATCTCCGAACACCTTGCAAGCAAAATATTACTTCTTGTTTACAACCAATCCCATCCACTAAACGGGCACAAAATGCAAAGGCAATTATCAAACTTCTGATAAACCAACGTGTGACTCACTAATCTCCACCATCCTATATATATCATGATTCCCTTGAAGGAAATATGAACAACCACAAAGACAAAAGAACAAAAAGATGATACCTTGTCTGTTTATCATTATCCGTAGTATCAGCACCACGTTCACTTCCAGCAAGATCTATAAAGGAAAGCTTTCCAACAAGACGGGGAGGCTTTGATTCATTGCCGTCAACTGACCTCTTGATAGCAAGCTGAAGTATGGCATGTGAACGAGAAGATTCCTCATTAGCACCTGTTGTGCCTGTACTTCTTGTGGCACTCCCTCTGTCAATGAGCTCCCTAATTGTCTCTACATCTGATACCTTGTACTCTTGCAAACCCACTATGCAAACTTGCTGCTTGCCATCCTCTCTCATGCAGAGTTTTCTGCCGAAGTAAATTGTACAGAGCTTTTAGTTGAGAAAATTACTACATTACAGAAGATTAAAGGTTAAACCAACTTACTTCCGATCACTAAGTAGATCAAACAATTTTCCTCCATATATTTCAAAGAAGCTCACAAACAACTGGAATCCTTGGTTCCGATAAGCATGGTGCATCAACCTCAATATATCTCGTGATGCTTTAAGGGGCAATGGTTTCATAGTGTAGGTTTTTCCGCTTCCTGAAGAGGAAGAAAAATTCCATGAGTGCCAGCTCACTTACTGCAATAATTCTACTGTTGAGATCATTCAGAGCAGAAAGGCTGAGATCATTAGGTGACCAAAAACCCAACTTAAGCATTAACTGTATCCTTCAGACATGTTTCGATCAAATTGCTTTAAGTTGAAAAATTAAACCAATGGTTCACCATATAAATTGACAAGAACTGAAAATATATTATGAGTAGTCAGAATTCCATATAAAAATCCTCAAAATTAATAAATATATTAAGTTCTCCAAAAACAACTATTCAACGGTATCTAACTAAAATTTTGGAGTCGGCTGTTCACCTGTTTGTCCATATGCAAAGCAAGTTGCTTTTGTGCGCTGAAAAATAATAGGAACTATGGGCTCCACGGTTTCACGATATACCTACAGATAATATTGTAATAAAGATAAGCTTAAGAGGCAGCAAGAATTTCAGAACCCATGGATTGTATAATATTCTTCTTTTTGTCCATCATTTTATTCTGGATGTAAACCCACCTCATCATTTGAAACCTCCTCATTCAGCACAGCATCAAAAACAAATTCATGCTTCTCAACATATTCTGTTAGGTCAACCTGCAAAGGTCAACATCTAAAACATCAAAACATACAAAATTTAAATGAAATACTATTTCTGAACACATTATACATTGATATCTATAAATAGACAGCTTTGCTTTGATCTCTTAGTTCTCATTTGACTTCTTTAGTATACCATAATCTTGGGGCAGAAGGGTAAAAAGAACATCAGAGAAACTCACCTTGAGCTTAGTTTCATGTACTGTAAGAGAGTTAGAAAGTGTCTCGATAATATCTTCTTCATTCTTTGCCAGCTCCTTTTTATTGAGAGGTCTTTTGCGCACCTGCAACCAAAAGATGACTACAAAAGTTAGAAACTCAGATGAAAGAGTATAAAGCCATGTCTGACAAGAAGGTCAGCCACATCATGGAGTGGAATGTTATTTTACTTCAGAAAGGCAAGCAACTCCATACATGTCCAGGTGTAACTCACAAGTCACAAGTTATTTAACAGCAATGTCATGTGGTAAGAATATCATTTTAGAGTAATGAACACAATTCAGAGTCAACTTTAGAAATTGACAAGGAGAGTAAATAAAACAAACATAAATAAATAAATAAATGAGAACATACCACAACTTTGATCTTTGCTACAGAACTGGCCTTTTCTTTATCTGCAGCAAAGCTTTTCATGAGGTTGTTCTCAGGCAAACCACGAGCTCTACCAGTCTGTTTGTTGTTTAAAGGATATGGTTCAGAGTCATCAAAGCTTCTCGCCCTATACAGAGAGGAACCATCATAAAGGCCTGAAACTGGCAACTGTAACATAACACACAAAAACAAATTTCAGCATATTTACGAATCCAAAATTATATTACCGCATTCCACTTATATAAATCTAACAGGTAAGACAGCTGCATACTGTAGCAAGTTTAATTAGTAAAGACATTAATGTTTTATTTCTTAACTGGAAAAATGGGTGATCCATATGAGAAAGCATATATTTATTGTAAATGAAAACAAGTACAATTAAAACAGTGAGAAATGAAAATGAAAAGGATAAACAATAGATAATTTCATTTAAAAAATAAGATTGATTTTCCTGGCCTAAAACTATAGAACATTTTCAACGACTAAATGCAGACCCGCTTATCATCCATTTTGCATCTACAACACTTACAGGTTTGATTTGCTGTCATGTTTCTTCAATAGTAATACAGAGTTCACATATTCTTTAACCCAAAAAAAAAAAAAACTTGGAGTATACAGTTTAGGATGAAAAAACCTTTGTTTACAGTTACAACTCATGAAGGAAGTGCATATGAGATGAAAATAAACTCTCTCAATGCATGTACATTTGATAGTAATTTGTTAAAACAAAGATGCAAGAGGGACAATGATGCAGACATACATGTATGGATCAATTATAAAATTGACTTCCCACAGGTTTAAATTAAAACTCTTATAAACAGGTTTAGATTCAACCCAATGGAGTTGAAAGTATTAAAACATGTAAACTTACTATACATAAATCCATAATCCTGATAAGATCAAAACCTATGTGACATATAGTAAACTCATCACCCACCTCAGGAAGAAGTTCAGTATCAAAAGAATGCAGATCCAAGAGCCCAGGACTGAACTCACTCGGTGACTGTTCTCGGCTCTTCCTCTGGCTTGAGGGCCGTGAACTAACTGGTGGCGTTGAAGGCTCGTTATAATACTCATTTCCTCCATTAGAACCCCTCTGAGCATTCCTATACATTCTCGAACCTTGACCTCCTCCACCACCACCACCGCCATAAAAATTATAGTCCTGCTTTCAATTTAATCACAACTCATAAAAATAGATCTATGGAATCCAAAAATTTGCTCAAAATTCAAGTGCGTAAAATTTTAATTTCTCTTACCCCTTCCTGCATTTTCTCCAGAACTAAACAGAAACAGAAACTAAAATCATAGCATCAGATCTATAAAATCCATACAAATGCATTCAAACACACAATCAATACTAAACGACAGGATAAAATCTCTTTTAACTTTGGAAAAAATTCTTCTGTAAAACAGTACACTTCCACTGCTCAAATCAAACTATCAAAAGTCATAAATTTTCTTTTATTTTCCTGCATTTTCTAAGTAATAAAACAGAAATAATACATAAAATTACGGCGCCAGATCTATAAATCCGAATCCATAATATCCAAACATTTCCATTCAAGCACACAAGAAATAGTCTCCAAAACATAATAGAAAATATTAAAAAAAAAAAAAAAAAAAAACTCTTCCGTGAAACAGTAAACTTCTATGCTCAAATCAAACTACCAGACGTCAGAAATTTTCTTTTCTTTTCCTGCATTATCTCAACCACCAAACAGAGAACTATAAAAACAAGAATCGCAAAGATCGGAACCTGAAGAGGAGGCATTGAAGTGTTAGGCTGTTGGAGGTGCTGAAGTCCAGCAGATTGAAGCCATCTCCCATTGGAGGAACTATCGAAGAAGTTATCGGACGACCACTGCCTCTGGTGGTGCACCTGCACTCCTGCCGCACCCGATCTCTGCCCTGCCTGCCTCCCGTTCATCTCTCACCTTCAAACACAACCGAACTTACGATCTCACCCTTCTCTCTCCACACAATGCAAGTAGTGAGTGATTCGATCTCCAAAACTCTCCTCTCTCTCTTTCTAAAGTCCTCGCCTTCTCTCTCTTTCAGTTTTTAAAAATGTACCGAAGAAGCTGCTCTGATCGGAGCCTCTCTTTGTACATTCAAATTAAAGTTTCAAATTTATATTTTAATTATTTTAGTTAAAATCGAGCAATTATTAATAATTTAACAGTAAAAAAATTTTGAAAAGGGAAAAAAATCTGGAGAGTGAAAATGGAAATAAAATTTAAGTGAAGAATTTGAATATTAAGAAGCAAGCGAAAGGGAGGGTGGGGTGGGGTGGGGTGGGTTGAGGCACGTGCGAGGCGTGTGAGGGGAGTTTAAATGGATTGAGTGATTGATGGTGGAGAGAGAAAACGACGACGGTTGGGTGGGCGTGGGGCCCAGGAGGAGGAGTGTTTTAGAACTGCGTTTGTAAATTCACCCACCGTCCCACCCCCACATGGTGTGGGGTCGCGCTCTTTTATTTTTTTGTATTTTTGGTTTTTGTTTTTTCGAGCGCTTGGCTTGACTTGTTGTTCAAAATTCGTACTTTGGAGGGATCTTGCCAGTGATTGACACGTGTCATGATACGCACATGTGAGATGTCGTTTAGAGCATGGCTTAATTTTCTAAGCTCTTGGAGCAAGTGGTCAAACACAGTTTACTCCGGTTGGGGTGACCGTGGCTTTTGGATCCAATCTCTAATATTTAGAGATTTTTTATTCCAAGATTCAATCACACATAAATACGATCCACAAACCCTATATAAAATGCTCTTTCTACCAAGAACAAGGTCACTTACTTGAGCTTATAGTGCAAATCTGGATTTTATATACACGTTTCCATTTTGAAGAGTAGGAGGATTGACTTCAATCTCGGACCTAAAATATTTAGCTCCGTTTTCAGGGACCTCGGATTATTTAACCTGCCACTGTGTCAAAGGTTTTAAACGATATTTACCAAGGAGGCTAGGAATTTTCTCAATCTTCTAGGGTTGTTTCTGTATTTTTCACTACTTCGAATCTCCCGGGCCTTATTCTTTTGCCTCATTTTGGGTTGGGTCTACTAGCCGGGCCCATGGTTTGAGGTTTGTTCCCGGCTATGGCTTGAGGATATATCTGTATGGCCCAAATTTAATTGGTGGGCTGTCCAGCTGGGTTTGAACCTTCGTGAGTGACTTAATTTTGGATATTACGTTATATTAATTGATTTCTTCAGAACTTTTAATTAAGAGGCGAATGATACAAAAGTCAGATTATTGGAATTTAATTTTATATATTATTTTCATAGCTGTTCATTTATTATAATCTATAATTAAAAAAAATTAAAATGTAATTTTTTTTTGTCAACTCAACGCTTCTTTCTATTATTGGATTAAAAAAAAGCAATGACTATTAAATAGTGTGTAAAATTAAGTCAAAAAATTAAATCTCAATAGTCTAAACCATAATACAATGACAAAGAGTTATTGATTAAGGGGTGTTTTTTTTTTTTTTTTGGTTATAGGAAATCTGAATTTGACTTATTCCCTTACTTCAGACTTTTTTAAGGTGTTTATTTATTTATTTATTTAAGTCTAATTGTAGTACAATTTCATCTAAATTAAAAAACAAATTAACTTCTATGGGAAAGCAAATAACTAAAAGTTTTATTTTAATAATAATTCTCTTAAATACCTCTATATGGTTCATTTATGACATATTTGTATATAAATTAATATGTTATTTAAAAAAAAAAAAAGTTATTTGTTATCTCTCATTTATATATATTGGTTCTTAGAATATATCTAAAAGAAAAAAAAAAGGTATTTTAATGGCCACCTAGCTTATTCTTATATTAAACCTTTAAAATACGACTTTTACAAGACAACGTATGTATAACTTTATCAACATTAATTTGTAAATATTTATAGTATGTAAAAAAAAAAAAAGAAGTGAAAATATCATTAATAAGATTATAGAAGTAAAAACATCCGTTTCAGACAATTCTATTCAAATGTTTAAATTAAAAAAAAAAACATTTATATAAAATTTAGATATTCAATCTAAAGGAAATTCACCCATAACGAAAACAAAGATCTCAAACTTGTGGATAAGTTGTAACTAAAAGAATATAAAGAATACCTTCCTATATATGGAGTAATGATCTACGAACTTCTTTACGTGATCTTCAAGAAGGGGATTCGTGCTGAAAGAGAAATGCTAGAAGACCATGTACAATATGCTCAATATTCATAATATGACAAGTGTGTTTGACACTTTTCCTTTACCAGAATTCTCTCTCGAAAACTTTATAATAAAAGACTATATTTTTGTATATACTTTAAAGAAGAGAGAAAAAAAATTAGAAGCCGTCTCTTTTTTATATAAAACATTTAATAATCAATAAGACGTAGGAAAGGTTATAAACTTTATCCCCACGTTTCATACTCCACATCTTGTTTAAACTAAAAATTTAATTTAATAATAAAAATAAGGAGGTTTTATCTTACCATTTAGGTTAAGAAATTGCATTGGCCTGGGCATAGTCCACCCACTTATATTAGGCCTAACAAAATATATATTAATAGTCAAACACAGTCTTGTTCAACTTATAAAGAGACACTGAGTAATAAAAAGGTGAATAGAGAGACACTCCAAAAACATTATCAGTTTTATGATTTCTTGCCTAAGAAAAATGAAAGCAATTATTAGTTAGTGATTGCAAACCATAAAAATTGGGGGAAACGAGAAAATGATCCAATGAGAGGAATGTTGAAAAATAATTTGACATTAAAAATTTAGACATCATGATGATATACAATAGACCAATAATTCGATACATATTTTTTCAGTTTTTAACGATCAATAACCCGATAGTTCTTTTTGTATTGTTAATCTTTAACTCTCGAGACTTGTCAATCTATTGATCTTTAATGCTTAACAAGAAGATAAGTTGTTGGTCTATAGGAACATCAAAATTTTAAATGCCTCATTTACTTTTCAAATGTACCATTTAATTTTAGTCATTTTCACAATTCTTTCTAAAATTGATAGGACAATCTAAATAATAATAAAAAAAACAATAACATTTTATTGGTGCAATAATAGAAAGAATGTATTGAACCATTGTTTTAAGTTGTCTCTTCGTGTATTCAGTAATCTTCAAAATATATCTAATACTCTTCAAGTCAATTTCCTCCATGATCAACAAATAATTTGTGTAATTAATTTCATAATGTAAAATTACCCTACTTAAAATTTGGTGTGTGTAATAGCTAAATTACACCTCACAAATCGAAAGCAATAAAATATATTATGCTATTCAGGGATGTACATGAAAAGGAGAATTATGACAAGTCAAGATGAAACTTAGCTGTCCTGTGGGAAGAGTAGCCAATATTGCATCCATCCCCATGAAAGTATTATATTTGTGATCCAAATCAACGTTGAGTGGGTATGCAAGTCAGAAGGTGAGGCCACAACTCAAGGTCTTTACTTGGCTCGTACAAGACAGAATGTAGAGGCCATGGCTTCGCAGCTTTGCAGGCAACGGGTCGTGGAAGGAAGAAGCTACTAGCCGCAGCTCGCCGAGTACGGGGGAGTTTTCCTAGTTTGATTAGGTTAAAAATTATGTGTCCTACCTTGAATAGAATTAAGCTAGTATTTTCTTATGGTTTATAGGATAACTAAAAGGTTATAAATCAAGGGGAAAACATAGAGAGAGTTAAGAAAATATAAATTGAGAGAAAGCATAGAATGAGAAGAGAGTGCGAGATTTGAGAGGTCGCTATAACTCTGTAGTCTTTCTGAGTGTTGCTTTGTAACTTGTTTTTTCTTCATAGTAGATTGTTGTCGATGATTAGACGTAAGATCATTGTGATATGAACCAGTATATTTTTTTTATATTTATAATTTATTGTTTGGGTCTATGTGTGCAACTCTTTAATTTTGGGTGTATTTGTTTGGAAAGGTTCGATTCACAACAATATTAAGCAACTTTATCAAATTATCGCTATTAAACAATTTATAATCTTTATATCGAAAAAAACTGTGAATCTCTATATCTTTCGAGTAAAACCGCCATAGAACTAGAAGCCACTGTAATCCATCCAAGCAAAAATCAAGTTATCAATTCATCTAATAAACAATTTTTGACTCAATAGCTAGGAGCCCTAATGAAAAATTAGTTTATAAGTAGAGCGGAATTTCAAAATTCCCAATTCAGTTGCAAGCTTATATATTGTTGGGAAAAGTACACCTCTTTGGTATAATCACCAAAGTAACAATTGCGGATCAAATCTTTTTCCCTTTCCTTTGTNNAATTAAATGAGCTAGCAAACCAAATAATTTTAAAATATCAAACACAATAAAGAAATTTCAGCCACCATCCACAAAAATAATAACACCGAATTTTAACGTGG
>JANLJB010030921.1:18995-37359 GCA_026212285.1 Bursera cuneata | reverse complement strand
TTTTACCAAATTTGCATGAGACACAAGCTTTGGCTCTTAACCAAAGATGGAATAATGATGTGATCTTGATTTAATTTGCAATTGGAAAGTGGCAGAGAGATTTAAAAGGCATCTCTTCTCATCTGATCACATGTGGTATAATATACATATATATATATATATTGGCCAAACTGGAAGCTATGATGGTTCATTAATTATGAACGTAAGTTCTTCAGTTGAGAAGAGACTGGTAAATTCAGAAGCGGGACCTGTTAATCCTATCTTGTTTCTTTTGCGTTGTAATCTATCTATGATGAGCTAACTGAGGTGACTTGCGTTTTGTTGGTATTCGATCAGAGAGGATATCCAATAATCCAATCCGTCATTAATCTAATAGTTGTGCAAAGATTGATGATGTACAAAATTAAACTGTTGATAAGGACATTACATTAATCTTTACAAGCAGGATGCAACTTAATCGAAAGTGTACCTTGATTACATCAAAGTCGTACCTAATTAGGACCAAATTAAAGCGGATGTAAGAGTCTCCATGGTTGCCTTTTTTTTTTTTTTTTTCTCTCTTCGGTTGGTTACGTAGACAGCAGGAAGAGGACAGATCTCAATTTCAGATAAGAATTGCAAAAGGTTAGGTTGATGTAACAAGTTACATTCTTATCACCATAGAAGAAACAGTTACAGACCTGTTGAATTATTATTATTATTTACATATATAATCATGCATGCATTGACATTGACACTCATATTTATTTAACTATGTTAAACTACTGAGTGTTAGAAGATTAATAATAAATAAATATATAATTATAATATCTTAATTTTCGAATACCCCTTAAATTCTGGTTATTTACGAGGATTATTTGAATTAGAAATGCTTGGCATCGCGTAGTTGAGATGAGAAGCGTACGCAGAGTGGAGAGTAGAGAGTACAGAGCAGAAAGGCTTACGGTCGGCGTCGGAGCCGGGGCAGACGTGTGGGGTAATTAATTGCGTGTTGCGTCGGCCCAGCGTACGTCTCTGACAGTGACCAATAAAAAGATGAACAGTGATGCACGTCAAGTCTCATTACATCTAGTATAGGGACCCCACTTTTCCTTAACCAATGGCCAGGATTCTTCCTTTAGGCTTCTGTTTTATCGTACGTGCGAATCACAAGATTCGGTCATCACGTCATGGTTAACGAAAGTGCCCCTCCATCACTTAATAATGACAGACTTTGACCCTACCAACCAGCTCCTCCCCTGGTAAATGTGAATTATAGAGTGGGACTACCGCTCCGCTTATTTATTTTCACTTTTATCCTTTCTTAAAAAAAAAAAAAAATGAACTCCCCTTGAACCTTCCTGTATTAATTCAAAAAAAAATTAAAAAAATAACTTTTGATATAACATACAGTAAACTTAATTTGACGTTCAAGTTAGTTTAATACAACGGTTAGATGAATGATAATTAAATATGACATAAAAATAAAATTTTATTATTTGAAGTTAAAAATTAGATGAATGCTATATGTTTGTTTAAAAATTAATAAAATAAAATCTAAGTAAGAGGTTTGAAAATTTTGATTCTCCTAATCTATCAAGTTAATTAATAGTAATTATAACTGTAAGTTGTTATGAAATGAGTGTACAACCATTAAGTAGTCATGATGATGATTCTGAATAGAAGTGAAGATCTAGGACCCATTAGTTAATGAGTTGTAAAATTTAATTTGAAAACTATTCCTAAAATTTAATTTGAAAACTATTCCCTCCTGCCCAAAGAATGCCTTCTTCACTTGGAAAATATAAGGTTTCAATTATTATTATTATTACATTAGACATTGCAAGTTATGATCACCATCATTAATTTTGAAGAAGAAGGACGATCGAATTGAGTGTTGATTATTCGAGATTAAATAAAAAAGTTGGCTTTCACATTTAATTCTCAAAGAATATTTCCTAGCTAGGCTTTGAAGTTCAATTAACACTTCCAAACCCTAAAAAATATGGATTTTTGTCATACAATTAATAAACTAACAATGTTTTATTAATGACTACATAGAAGATAACATGATTTTGCTATGTACACGAGTATTTGTCGACTATAATTCATTAGAACACAAAATATTTTATGAAATTCTATTAAGTTATATCGTCATCCTCCAGGGTTTAAAATGATATATATTTAAAATATCATAGTAAAAAATTGAAATAAAAAGAAGTTACATGGGCATGGCCCCATATAAGGATTTTAATCTTCATGGGGCCTTAGCTCTTAATTTTGAGCAAGGACATGTCATATAGTACACTTATAGATAGAGACGTTAGGTGGACCTAAAATAACAAAGGACTCTCTCTTATCAACTTTCATTAAATAAAAAATAAATAAATTACAAAAATCATTAACCCATTTGAGCTCTTAATCCCATTCGCACATTCCTTTCCATTATTATTGGTTATTAATTTCTTCTTTCAATCTTTGTCAATTCATAGGCCGAATAAATCATATCAAAATTAAGAAAATTATGCTTAAAGTCAACCCACAACAAAAGAGGAAGTGCCTAACTTTGGTTAAGTTTATTGCTATTGCGAATTTCGCAATGCAATTGCAAACCTCCTCATCCATGCAACCAGTTGACACCTGCATGTGGAATCATTCAACCCATTAAACTTCTCTTTTTTTTCTGGATTTGTCCATCATTTAGAATTCAACACACACCACTCCACTTTGTTTCTTCACATTTTTGAGGATTGTATTGTGTATTCCTTAGTTGGTTCATGGGGTTGATGATTTCTGATAAGTTTTTGAAAACAAACAAAGAACCCTAATCTTATATTAAATTGAGAGAGAATAGGGTTTTAGTAAAATGTGAAAAAAGTAGGTATGAATTGGCAATGATCTAGGGTTTGACATGCATGGAGTCTTTATAACCGAACTATTAGTTGGCTTAGTGTTGGCCCATCTCATGAGATGCAATATGCAAGTTGCAGCCATATCTATCACCATACTCTCCACAGTACCATCTAATCATTTCATTTTGTCAAAGGCTTCAAATTTTGAGTAGCGCTTTTCGTTCTCCCCCACTGTTAAACAGCCACCCAATTCTTATCAAATTCATTTTCTCAAAACCCTAACAAGAATCAGTAGAATTGGTATAATCTTATTCAATAAATCAACGGAAATCAGAATCAATTAAAAATCTTCATCCTTTAAAAAATTCCCTGTAATAAAATCTTTCTTTAATATGTGCTTTTTCAAGTACCCTCTTGCATGAATAGTGTTTTTTAAAAAAAAAAAAAAAGAAAAAGAAAAGCTCTGTTGCAATAATGGTATGGAAGTAAATAATTCCAAGCTTTAAGGGTATTCATGTATGCGTCATGTTGTCTGAAATTAGCACCAAAAGTCACAACAACAAAGAAGAAAAATTGCAAAAAGAACTGAAAAACCTCTCACTTCTCTTTCAGAGATGAAAATCTGACACAAACAGTATCTCTCTCTAGACCTTTTGTTCTTTTATTTATATAATTTTTAAAAATTTAAAAATTTCAGTAGTATAAAAAGGACAGCAAAAATAAAAAAATTAATGGCAGTTGTTTGTTGATTGATTGAATCACAGACAGAGAGAGAAGGAAAGGTAAAGCAAGAGGTGCAGTACTAGCTTGTAGTAGTCTTTCTTAGTACTACTATCAGTAACAGACTTAGCATCACCACCACCACTATTTCCATTACTGGAACAAAGAAACCAAAACTTCAACTCAGAATCCTCACCAGTCACCCCATATATATTTATATATAAATATATTGTCTGCAAAAAAAAAAAAAAAAAAATCTATATATACCAATCTTTTACACAGGTTTAGGTACTGTAGTAGTTGTGTTGTACGTGTTTTTCATGGGGCTTCTCTAGTTTAGACGGTACTTGATTCTTCCTAATACATGCATTGGTTTTGGGTTTTGGAAAGATCTGGGTCTGTTCAAAATCTTATTTTCAAAGAAGTATTGGTGATTAAGAGCTGAGATCTGTACTTTTGGTTTGTGGGTTGTGGAATGGAGTGTGGAGTTGTGGGGAGCTTGAAGAATCATGAGTGATTCGGTGGGTTATGTAGGTGGAATGTGGGGTTTGAGTTGTTGAAGCTTGTGTTGTGGCATGAAGAAAGAAACTTGAAGGGGTTTGTAGACGGAGAACATAGTAGGGATCATATGAGGCTGAAATCGATTGTGTTTTGTAGCAAAACCGGTTTCGGTTGAGTGTTAACAGGTTGGGTTATTGTGAGTTTTTAATCTTTTTTGTTAGTTTTCAGTGAAGTTTTTTGCTTTGTAGTATCTGGTTTTGTTCCTTCTTTGTTGGGTAAATGCTAAAAATTGTCAATTTTGTGAAAACTTTTTGCTATTGAATGAGAAGGCCAAAGTGAAGATATGGTTATGTCGTATAGAGAGCAGGGGGTGATACAGTGCTTTGGGAGGATATTGGTGCATACTTCTTGAGCTTTAAGATTGTTTTCTCCGGATCTTCAGGTTTTGGCTTTAAAGTTTGGATTTTGAAGTTGTTGAAAGCTAACTGACAAAATGAGGCTCTCTACAGCTGGTTTTAGTCCCCAAACCCAAGAAGGTATGCTTTTTGTTGCTCCTAGATTTGGTATTTATGTATTTGTATGGTTCATTCGTTTTGTTTTTGAGGATTAGATTGAGTTCATGGGTGCTTCATTCTAGTATTTCGGGGGTCTTCGATATTCATTTGGTTTTTGAACAATTTCAGGAAATCCATAAGAAACTTAAAGCAATTCGGTTACTCCTTAACTTGAATTTTCTCTTGATTTTCTCAACTTCTCTATCAGGACTCAGACTTCATACCGCAAACTTTCTGTTTATTGTTTTATTTTATGGTTACTGAAACTTTCTCAATTACCCAGCTCCAAATATCGGTTTCAGCTGCATCTTGCTTTTTTATGTCTTTTTCCGGACTTTGGGGTCTAGTAAAATTTCGTTGTCTTCTGAATTTTGGTATGTTGTACCAAATTTACTTGAATAGCCACTCTGATATATTTCCTCTTTGATTTTATTGACTGCGACCTTGTAAGCAAAATTTTGGTGTATAAATTATGTTCTCCCTTTCCTATCAAAACATGTTTTCTCTCTTTGATTTCCATGTGAAATTTTTGCAGGGGAGAAGAGGGTTTTGAACTCTGAACTCTGGCATGCGTGTGCTGGTCCTCTTGTTTCTCTACCTGCTGTTGGAAGCCGTGTCGTTTATTTCCCACAAGGCCACAGTGAGCAGGTTGGTGTGTTAGTATACTAGTCTAATTAGTTTTATGTTAAATGATTTTGAAAGTGGGCTATGTGTAATACAGGTAATCTCTCGACTGTTCTTTGCTGGATAAAGAATAAATCACGACTATTCTTCTCTTAATCTTAAAAATATAAAGTTTTGCTTGCATTTATTTTCCAATTTGTACTTTGAAATCCTCGTCGATTCTGCTTTCTTCCAAAAAACAATGTCTTCTGTTTAGAGTTTATTGTTATTGTGTTTATGGACTGCAAGGGTACATACTTACCAGTTTATTGACTCGTTTCTTTAAGTTTTGTGTTTCTGTGGGGGCAGATTTTTTAAATGATTATGTTGTCATAATGACTTAGCTGGTTCAACTTGTTGGTCTTATGTTCCTCCCCAGAGCCTTTATTTACATTTTTTTTTCTTTCATTCTTTTTAAATCTATCATCTAGTAGTTGGTAATGGTATTGTGATTTGTTGCCTTGATATTTTGCCACCACTGGCTGTTTGTGGCTTAGACTTGTTGAATATAGATTATTTCCTCTGAGCTTGTCAATTACTTAAAATCTTTTCCTAGATTTTTTTATTTCTGGATTTGAATAATCCATAGAAAATCAGATATAGCAATCCGTAACTAACCTTCTTTTCAATCGCATCTTTTCTGATCCTTTGTAGGTTGCTGCGTCAACCAACAAAGAGGTGGATGCGCATATCCCTAACTATCCAAGCTTACCTCCACAACTTATCTGTCAGCTGCATAATGTAACCATGCACGTAAGGGATTTTTTGTTTTATTTTTGTTTGTGATGTTGAGCATCCCTATGGGGCTAGTCGCTAATATGCTTTAAAGTTTTCAACTTCAGGCAGATATTGAGACTGATGAAGTATATGCACAGATGACCTTGCAGCCTTTGAGCCCGGTATAATATTTGCCTTGGTTTGTTCAGATTTTACATTTTAAGTGGTTTGTCTTTTGGATTGCTTCTCATATTGAAAATACCCTTACTGTGTAGCAAGAGCAAAAGGAAACATACCTTCCTGCAGAGTTGGGTACCCCTAGCAAACAGCCCACAAATTATTTTTGTAAAACATTGACAGCCAGTGACACAAGCACTCATGGAGGATTCTCTGTTCCGCGGCGGGCTGCTGAGAAAGTGTTTCCTCCACTGGTAAACCTTTGTTGTAGTGGACATGAACATCAGTTTTCAAGTATTCCTGTGGTTCAAGAACGTGTGTATTATTTTTCTTACATGATTATTGATTTGCAGGACTTCTCCCTGCAGCCTCCTGCTCAAGAGTTGACTGCAAGGGATCTACATGATAATGAATGGAAATTTAGGCATATATTTCGGGGTAATTTTTCCAATAATAACCTTTCTATAGGGTGTCGCCTTTACTTCCACACCTGAAATATAACACCCTACAAGTTCCTATTATCAGTTATCTGTCATACCCTTCCTGGTCTTGGAGAATGAGAAGGAAAAAAAAAAAAATACTGCTGCATCTAATTGAGTAAAATGATTGGCCGTTAGAAAGTTATGAAGTTCCACTTATTCTTGTGAATTATTGCTCTGAGCTCCCACAACTTGCTAAAGGTGGTTCTTCTCTAACAATTTTAAGTAATAGGTCATGACTACTATTAGCCTATCCTCTCCTTTATTCTGAGGTCGGCACATGGATGTTGTTATACCAGTGCTCTCAATTCAATTCTTGTTCTTTGAAGTGAAAAGGCTTCAAGTGCACATATGATATGCACTAAAAAAGTGGCTGATAACTTTGTGTCTGTTGCTTTCAATTCTGGAACTGGTCTATGCAGGGAATTGTTTGCTATTATAACAATGATCTTTCCCCATACAGAATTTAATCTTTCAAGAGTATCTTTATGTTGATTTAATGTCTTTTCATTTGGTTTTTTTTCTTCTGTATGAAAGTTGACTTGGATAATCATTTTCTTCTTCTAACCTACTAAGCAATCTTCCATTTTAATTTATATCCTCTCCTCTGAGAAGCAATGTCTGAATCTGAGAATTTTTCTGCGTTATTGATTTTTTTAATTTTAATTTTAATTTTTTAAATAAGTGACGAGATGTTGTCAAAGGAATAAGGATTTTAAAACTGTGGTAGATGAGGGAGTTATAATTAATACTTTCTGGGCTTAAATCCGGCTTGCCTTACATGTTACATTGGAAACTTTGCTGCTATTTATGGCTGCTGTAGGCTATTTATCATGATGGGAGTTTTATACCCACTATTGAAGTAAACAGTAACAAAATTATGATGACCATTACTTATCTTCGTGCAGGCCAGCCCAAAAGGCATCTCCTTACAACAGGATGGAGTGTGTTCGTAAGTGCTAAGAGACTTGTTGCTGGTGATTCAGTGCTTTTTATCTGGTAAGCTGCGCATTAATCCTCCAATATTATAGTCTTTTTACGTGTGCTTCATTTGACATTTGGAATAACTGTACCTTATTTGGATGATTCTGGATGACTTATATTTCTTCTTGACTAGTCATCTCATTTGTACATCTTAAGTGTAATATATTTTGTTGCCCTACTTTAAGCTGTACTCTTGCTGAGTTTGTGGGTAGAATGGAACTGCAATTTCTCCCCATTTCACCATCTTGATTCTTGTTTGTCTGTTAGTTCTCTAAAGAGAAAATTGCTAGCTATAGGTCATGGCATATTTTGTTGATGCTCACAGTGAAGTGTGTTTCTTTCATCAGGAATGAGCAGAATCAATTGCTTCTTGGTATCCGTCGTGCTAATCGACCACCAACCGTGATGCCTTCATCGGTTTTGTCAAGTGACAGTATGCACTTGGGGCTTCTTGCTGCTGCAGCTCATGCAGCTGCAACAAATAGCCGTTTTACTATATTTTATAACCCAAGGTTTGACCCTGTGTGTGTTAAAGAATTTAAAGTTTTTAATGATTATGTGCCTTTATTTACATTATGTTTTGTTCAGGGCTAGTCCATCGGAATTTGTCATACCTCTGGCCAAGTACGTTAAAGCAGTCTATCACACTCGTGTTTCCGTTGGCATGCGCTTTAGGATGCTGTTTGAAACAGAAGAATCAAGTGTCCGTCGGTAGGTTTCAGACTTATATCATTTGACTTGCTGCGAAGGCTATATAAATTGCTATGATTATGAATTAGAGACCCTTTTGTTCCTGTAAGTTTATTGTGTATTCTAAGGAAAAATCTGAAGGTATAATAAAACTACGTCATTGGACCGTTCTGATTCTTGATGAAACATTGAGTGAAATTTGACAGAGTAGAAACTATCGGCATGAGCTGAAATTTTGACCAAGAATTAGATAGTGCATGGGTAAACTTAGGATGATGCTTGGGACGTAACATCTGTGACATGCAAGGAATGGAAGAACATTTTACAATGCAAGTATAATCAATGGAGGAGTTAGATTTACTCTTTTATTTAACCTTCAATCTGATGCGGCTGTAGGTTATCTAAGATAATTTCTTCTGAGTTTTTGTTTTGTTGCCATATTCTTATTTTGTTGATATTCGTTTAGGGAGTTCAGTTATTATTGTTATAATCTTGATGTTCTGACATTTTTTTTTTCCAATTTTCTATGTTGTTGTCTAGCTACATGGGCACGATTACTGGCATATGCGACTTAGATCCTGTTAGGTGGCCGAATTCACATTGGCGCTCAGTGAAGGTTTTCTTATAACGGTTTTTTAACATTTGTTTTTTAGACGGATATTATGTTTGCTGCAATATTTCATTACTGCCTCTGAAGTTTCCTTCAAATGCATTCCCTCATCTTTATAGACTTTTTTCTAATTTACTTATTTTTAACATTAGTAAAGTGAATTCTAATGAACTTTTGACTTGACCAATCAATGCAGGTTGGCTGGGATGAATCAACAGCAGGAGAGAGGCAGCCTAGAGTTTCCCTGTGGGAGATTGAACCATTAACAACATTTCCAATGTATCCATCTCCATTTCCACTGAGGCTTAAGCGGCCATGGCCACCAGGACTACCTGCCTTTCATGGTATGGTTGCTTGCTTCATCCACTAGGATTACAGTTTATATTCTGAGATTGCCTTCAATTTCAACTCTCTTTTTGTCAATGTCCTTATCTTCCTTGCAGTTTTGTTTATACAGATGAAGGATTAATCTAGTTTTTCTCAGGTATTAAAGACGATGATCTGGGGATGAATTCTCAACTTATGTGGTTCCGAGGAGATGGAGATCGTGGAATTCAACCTATGAACTTTCAGGGACTTGGAGTTACGCCATGGATGCAGCCAAGGATGGATGCTTCAATGCTTGGCTTGCAAACTGACATGTACCAAGCAATGGCTGCTGCTGCACTTCGGGAGATGAGGTCTGTTGACCCTTCCAAACCCACTCCTACATCCCTTCTGCAATTCCAGCAGCCCCAGAATCTGCCAAATAGGTCTGCTTCTCTTATGCAGTCCCAGATGTTACACCAATCTCATCCTCAGCAGACATTTCTTCAAGGTGTTCAAGAATCACAGTCCCAGGCTGAAACTCAGTCACACCTTCTTCAGCCACAGTTGCAGCGCGCACACTCTTTCAATAATCATCATCATCAACAACAACAACAGCAGCAGCAGCCATTGCCACAGCAACAGGTTGACCATCAACAGATTCCAAGTTCTGTTTCTGCAATGTCACAGTTCACTTCAGTCTCTCAATCCCAGTCGTCACCATTGCAAGCAATCTCTTCACTCTGTCACCAGCAGAGTTTCTCTGATTCAAATGGGAACACTGTGACAAGTCCTATTGTTTCTCCCCTCCACAGTCTATTGGGCTCATTTACCCAGGATGAATCATCCCAACTACTGAACTTGCCAAGAAGCAACCCCTTGATACCTTCTCCTACCTGGCCCTCCAAGCGAGCAGCTGTTGAACCTCTCTTTCCTTCTGCATCTCCTCAATGTGTTTTGGCCCAGGTGGAACAATTGGGGCCACCTCAGACAAATATCTCTCAGAATTCTATTTCATTGCCACCTTTTCCTGGCAGGGAGTGTTCACTAGACCAGGAAGGTAGCACTGATCCACAGAGCCATCTTTTGTTTGGGGTTAATATAGAGCCCTCATCTCTTCTGATGCAGAATGAGATGTCAAGCCTTGGGGGAGTTGGGAGCAATAGTGACTCCACGACTATACCCTTTGCTTCTTCGAATTATATGAGCACTGCAGGAACCGATTTTTCTGTTAATCCAGCAATTACACCTTCCAGTTGTATTGATGATTCAGGGTTTCTGCAGTCTCCAGATAATGTGGGCCAAGTAAACCCACCAACCAGAACCTTTGTTAAGGTAGGATGTTATAATCTGTATGGTCAAACCCAATGCGTAGTCATATTCTCTTTTACTATTTTCTCTTATATACTGTAATTTTTATCTGATCTATCTGTGGCCTTATGCTTTGTCTTTTCCTTTGATCTGAATTTGTATTTATTGATAGGTTTACAAGTCAGGGTCCTTCGGTAGATCACTGGATATCACCAAATTCAGCAGCTACCATGAGCTACGCAGTGAACTTGCTAGAATGTTTGGCCTTGAAGGCCAGTTGGAGGACCCTCTGAGATCAGGCTGGCAGCTTGTATTCGTTGACCGGGAGAATGATGTTCTTCTCCTTGGTGATGACCCCTGGCCGTAAGTTCCAATCTTCACTGTTTCTTATGGAACTTTGTCAAATTCCATCCTATTTTTTTTTTTTTATTCTAGTTGTTTGTCCATTAAGCATGTATGGATTATTATTTTAAGGAAAAAACCGGGCATCATACATAGAAAATTTATGAACAAGAAAAAAAAAAAAACCTTATAGACTGACTTATTGAAATAAGATAACGGAAGGTTTAAATATACACTGTTTAGAGGATAACTATTGGGTTCTATTGATTCCTGATTCTCAATTTTCTACTTTATTTGGAGATTCTATGCTATCCTTTGTTCTTGTTTGCTGGCATTGATATATATTTCATGCTTGTCATACCAGGGAGTTTGTAAATAGTGTGTGGTGTATCAAAATACTCTCACCACCAGAAGTGCAGCAAATGGGCAAACAAGGCCTAGAGCTTCTGAACTCAGTTCCAATTCAGAGGCTTTCCAACAGCAGCTGTGATGATTACGCAAGCCGGCAGGACTCAAGAAATTTGAGCACTGGTATAACATCCGTGGGGTCACTGGATTACTGAACAATTTAACCCGTTTAAAATACGATTCCTCTCTTTTGTAATATTAATGTCTGTTTCAATCCCTCATGTAGAGGTGGCAACGGCTACCTTATTCTAGCTTAAGTTGACATATAAGTTAATACTGTAATTATAAGATATATTTTCGCCATTTCGCAATATTTATTAGGAGCTATATTTCTGCTGTCATTTGCATGCAAGTTTTAATTTTAGCTAGTCAATTCATATTCATAATGAGCAGAAGATAACATGTGGGAGTTCAACTTGACCTTTTCATAAGTTTTGACGAGGCATTCAAGTAGGGGACCGGAAAAGTGATCAAAATGTTTCTAAAGATACCAAGGCCATATGATGGGTCTCCATTAATTGCATGTGGAATTAATTCTTTCTTTTAACTTACATTCATGTGAAAATGTCATACACCTTATTGTCTTCTTAGTTTGGCAAAGAAACCTAACCCCACTTGGCCACGTTTCCTTTCTCTTTTACAAGTGCTGCCAAGATGTTCGTAGTAGCTTCTGATCATAGGAGAGCTACATGATAAGCTAGCTGTCATGTGAAAAGAGAAAAAACTGAGGCAGTAGATGAAGAGCTTAGCTGTGTAGACTAGAAGAAAAGTGACAATTGATGGGCACTTAACAGAATTGTTATCTTGAACTGCTTCATCAAATTGAGATGGAGAGATCTAGTGATCTTGAAGTTTATATCTAGCATTGGAACAAGGTGTGTACCTTTTCAGAAATGTCATTTTGGACTCATTTCCAATAATTGTGAGATGCACAAATGGAAAATATGGTCTTAAAATAATGGGCCAATGTGATGTCGGCAAGGGTGGACATGTGAGGCACGTTCGAGTCCTTATCTCTTCATCCACAACCTAATTTTATAAACCTCATACTTGAACTTGTGTGGACAACTTTTCAAGGAATGCAAAGGGAGGGAGAGAAGAGAAAAAAATTTTTGAGTTGGGCTCTCTCTTTCTCTCTCCCTCTCTCCCCTTTTTTTTTTCTTTTCTTTGTGGGGACTAGTTGGCCATTGTATAAAGGTGAATTGAATTGAAGGGTTGGTTTGTGCATTTTGATGCATGTTGTGGGGCAAACAAACTTTTCTTTAGGGATGGAATGGTGACAAGGTAGGGCACTATCAACAATAATATTACCAACAACCTCTTTCGAAGTCCTTTATAATTTTGGTGGGGGAAAGCCTCTGTGTCCTTTTCCTTAACTTACATTGAATCAAAGTTTTTATTGGTCCCATTCTCTGTCAAAGCATCACATTACAGGACCCCAAAAGTGAACTCCACTCACTTGTTTACCACGAGTAAAACACCGCGTTTGCTTGTATTCTTTTTTCGTTGAAACAAGTAAAAGTTGTAGAAAATATTGTGCTTTGTCTATTAGCTTCTTGCTACTAGTAAATCACCTTTGTTGTTATTGGACTACTTTTAAAGTGGGATTTGATTCGGATATGGCAAGACTTTCTGTTGATTTTATGTACATGATCTGACATAGATATTTAAGTGTACTCAGCACTCAATTTATATTTTGATTCGATTTGAATAGAATCTAGATTTCGAGTTGTGTTAGACAAATTAAATGGTTGACATACTTGGACGATTTATGAAATGATGATATGTGAGGTGACTGCACTTTATTCTCATGAATAACAGTGATTGATACAACCTGCTCGACAAATCTAGTTATTGTCAAGTAAAAACAATATGTGAAATATGAAAACTAAGATGGGTATGACTAAAATCACACAGAAACATTCTCAACTCTCAAGATCACATCTTTTTTGAGTTATTTACATTATCACTTCAGCTAGTGAGAATTTGTTATTGTATTGAAATTGTGTAAGATTAATCATTCATCTTCTTGACCAAAACTTTATATGAGTGTTGATGATATGTAGCATACTTTAATCATCAGATTGACTTTTTTAGTATTTACTTGCTCATGTTTTGAAATGTTGCACCCAAAGAGACAGAGAGAAAGAGAGAGAGAAAAGTGTCATAAGAATAATCATAAATAATAATGAAAAATTACTTTTATGGTAAAATATATATATATATATATATATATTAATCACATATTTTTATTAACAAACATGTGTATAATGTATTTTAAAGATCTCTTAAATAAGGTAAAAAGATGATAAAAAATTAATGTACATGATAATGATATGTAGTAGTTCTATCTAAACCCCCAATTTTTTGATAACTTTGGCTTGAATAAATTTCCTATTCAGCCTCCTCCAATCCAACCCCAAGCCTCTCTTCTCCTAAGAATCCTAATTTGATATGCAAACTCAAGAAAATGATCGATTTATTTATTACTTCTTTCTCACAATTTTTTTTTTCTTCTGATATGTCTATTGTCAACTGTGATTACGATTGGTGTTCTGGGGGAAGATTACTCGTGAAAATCAAGAGTCTAGCCCAATAGCTCAATCATGCTCAGCTTGGTCAAGATACTCATAACACTCAAGGGCCTCAGTGAAAATTTTGGCTAACGATTTTTGGGTCCTCGCATATTGAGCATAAATTCCTTTATTTGTAATTTATTGTATTATATTGTTTTAAGTGTAGTTAGGAGAAATTTATAAAATTAAATGGAGTATTTTGAGGTTTGTATTTGTATTTTTTTTCCTTTTTAATAATTTTATTTGGGGTAAAATTGTGAAAGAAGTTCAGAAAAATAAAAGTGGGGGTTGAACAGACAAACTCCATTATAAATCATACTGCTGTTTTCAGCCCACTCAATGACCCAGGGAGTCGGCCCAATCGGAGAACACGATATGAGTGTTATGAGCCCGTGCAGGAGAGCCCACAGTCAACGGGCTAACGTGGGCCTATAACAAGATCCGATGGAGGGCAGGTGACAGGTTCAGCCCGTGTTAAGTAAGTTTTTTTCAGGTCCATCGACCCGCTACGCAGAAACCCAAAGGTTTGCTGATTTGCCGGACAAGTATTCTTCCTCAATTAAAAAAATGTGTTATTTTTTCAATCATTTAGTCCCATTTTAATCTTTCACCTATTTAATTAGTTTTCAACCCTTCATAACAATTGTATGAATGATTTTGATGATCAACAACTCTTATTAAAGAGGAAAAAATATTGTTATATGGACCATTGCATTGTATTTTTTTAGAGTTAATATTTTCTAAACTCGTATCCCATCATTCAACATATAAGCTGATAAAAGTATTGGTCTGGTAAATGACAGAGAGAAACCATTAAAGAATTTTAAGAACAACCTTTCATCTGATTTATATTCATTATCAAAGATCAGGATATAAAATGCAACAATGCACCATTTCACTTTGCAAACTGAAGACATTCTGTAAATACAGGGCTCATTAACATACAGACAACACTCCTGAGATCATAAATGCTTGCTGATCCAGTAGAAAACATGCCACTTCGGCTCAATCAGAGTATATGAGCCGTTTTCCTTTATTCCTTGTTTCCAGTTTTATGACAACCAACCACAACAGGTGAAATGAGACGACGGCATCTGTCCTGTTTGTCGAATATATTCTGCTTGTGCAGCTGTTCTTTCGGCATCTCGATTTTTTCTTGCTTCGGCTGCAGCCCTTTTCTCTTCTGATCTTTGCCTTGCCATTGCAATCTTTTTCACCATCTTGGCTTGAGCTTGGGCTCTCATTTGTTCAACTTCGGCCTGAAAACAGTTGCATTTATATTATAGCCAGCAATATTTACTTGGTGGACGACAATCTCAGCAGCAAGAAACTATTAGCTAAAAGCTTTATTTATAGGTCACAGATTATAATATTTCCTTAGTGCATAACAATCTAGCAGCACCAAGAAATTATAAGTTAAAAGCTTTATTTATAAGTCACAAAGAGAACTTTTAGTTGGCATATAGATAGAGTAACCATTAAGATAGTGCTTGCTGTTGCCTTACAAGTAACCATTAAGATTTTCAGAGCTACCAGTGTCAGACCATTAGATAGCCACTGAAGTAAAATTCTCTTGAAAAAATTAAGGAATGTGAAAAAGAATCTTAAGATACCTCTATTCTTCGCATTTGTGCTTCTAATTTAGCTTTCTCCCGACTTTCCCATGCTTGGATTTTGATTTCTTCACGTTTAAATCTAAAAAAGTAAAAAATGCTTCTGTCAAATTGAAGTGGGAATTAGGCCAGAACATGAATCTAGATGCTGGTTATTTTACCGTACATACAGCTTTTAACTAAATTCAGAAGTGCTAAGTTTGTGAATGAAACCTTGCAGCGTGTTTAGATTTTTCAACTTCTTCCCATGCGGCTGCACGTTTTTCAAATTCAACTCGGTCAAGCTCCTCCATATTAGTTGTTTCAACTGAAGAAGTATTCTTTTCTTGCTCATCTTTACTTGCCCAAGCAGCAATATTCATCTTGCCAAGCTGGACACCAAGAGCCACTATCTCTCTCCTTGTTTTTTCCTTAATTTCTTGCTCAGACAATTCTCTTCTTCCGTTGTCCACTGGTTGTTGTGATTCATCATCTATGTTGTGTTCTGCAGGCGTGGATGTAGGTGCCCCTCTCCTAGGAGTAGACGGCATTGAAGAAGTTGGGCTCCGGAGTGGAGTGGTTGCCCCAACAGGGGTGGCAGTCCTTGAAGGCTCTTGACTGGTCATAGGCGTCATTTCTGTTCCCATGTCTCTCATACAGACGGATCTTATGGCAGGGACAACTGCACATTTGAATCATAAATTCATTGAAGATAATGACATGAAAAAGAATGAAACTTAATGCATAATTCTGATATCTATACTACCAAGATAGACAATGAGGACCTGAACAACAAAAATAATGCTGCAAAAGTTTTTATTTTGACACACATACACTATTTTGTCATAATCCGATAAAAAGTAGATGAATTAAAAGTTATTGCTTCCTTCCAGGGAAGTAGAGAGATATCATACTGATTACATTCTAAATATAAACATCCCTCTGAATATTTAACGACCTTGTTGGTCTTGGGAAAAATTTGAAAGGAAAAAGTTATAAAGGTTATATGCAACCAATCTTATTCCCACAAAAAAAAAAAAAAAAGGAAAAATGAAAAGAGCTAATTGAGATCATCACATTGGCTCCAGTATGTCACTAAGACATTTGCAAGGACAGATGGACCCTGATAGTCGAGTTTGTTACATTATTTTCTGCCTCTTGTGGAGTGAATCCACCAATATGCTATCCATAAATATTATCATGTAAGTGGTCATTATATTGTCACAGAAAACTATCATCAACTTAGATGCAATGATATTAAGAGAAGAAATGTAGCTTTGTTTGACACATTCTAACAAAACATAAGTATGAAGTGAAGCTGAGATTTTAAATTAAACAAAGAAATATTAGCATCAGAATAATTCTCTTGATTTTGTCCTAAAATTAACAGAACTATCATATTTCCTGATTCCCATCCAATGAATAACTTGAATCACAGTTTTTTACCTGATGTATCTTCTACTGAGTTTTTTGCACAAGATAAGTCCCTTGGACCCACTTCCGTCAAATCCTTAGTTTGAGGACATATGTCAACCGATGGAACACTCCTATATGCTTGATGAGTCCCAGGGGGAACAAAAGAGAACTTGTCAAAAGCGATTTGTGAAGAAGGTTGGCAAAAGTCCACGCGCTTAGTGTCTGCTGCTCTAGCAATTGGTGGCTTATGATCATAAGTTGCATATTCTGGAGCAACTTTTACCATGTTTGTCATCGGCATCCTATTAGCTTGGTTGTAGTAAGTATTCTTCTTAGAATAATTAGCTTGTACATTTTGTCGGTTCATAATCCATTTCTCAGCATCATTCCACTTAGATGGCATAGGTCTTGAGAATGATCTTGCAATGGGATTATGTCCTGACCTCTCCCCTTTATGAAACTCAAAGCTAGATGAACTAGCATTACTATCATAATCAAGATTATCATCTTCAAGCATTCTCATTGGGTGAACCGCACTCAAATTCCCATAATCACCCTTTGAGAATTGCTGCATTTTGACTCGAGCAACATCAGTGCTTTCACTTGGCAATGTTTCCTTTGGCTGAAAAGGACCTTGACTAAGGTCCAAAACTGCCTCACCAGCAACCTTCTCAGGTGCAACTGGTAAGCTTGGAGCTGCAACTACAGGGCAAAATGTCTGAATCAATATACAAGTTTAAACACAATAGCTTTGTTTAGTGCGTTAAATCCTACATGATGCCAAAGCTCATAAAACAGGTGCAAAGCTTAGGCTAATAAATCTAACTAAATTAAGCTTACGCTGGAAGTAGCGCTCTGATGGCAACAAAATAAAAAAAAGGTTAAAAAAAGAGCAGAAAAGATAAGAAAAAAGGACAAAGTTTTGTTTCTTTTAAGTTAAATTTAGTTAAAAGTATTTAAACAGATGCACTCATATGAAATAAAGATGTGGTGTTTTGATGCGTAGAAATACTCTCAGTGGCTATAATCTGAAACAAGATGAATAAGAACAGACCTTCCTCATCAAAATCTCCATTCTTGGAGGCCAATAAGCTGTTTCTGACAAACTCAGAATCTTCAAGCTTGGAGGGAGATGTTCGTGCAGAGTTATTGTTTGAACCATCCTTCTTCCTATTATGATGAGGCCCCATCAGCTTCATCCGCAGTTTACTTGGAGAAATAATACCAGTCTGCTATCCATTAAACAGCAAAGATTAGCCATATCAAACCTTCAACACACAACTTCTTCAGAAGAAGAAAAAAAAAAAAAAAAACAGAATTTCAAACTCTAAAAGACAACTACTGAATACTGAACTAAATAAATTCAATAGTTAGTAAAATCAATCTGAACATATAAACCTCCCAATCAAACATTTAGGAAAAAAACATTGTGATATCTTCACAACCAACTTCTTAAAAAAAAAAAAAAAAAAAAACAAAATTATTAA
>JANLJB010030921.1:0-18945 GCA_026212285.1 Bursera cuneata | reverse complement strand
GGAAAAAAACATTGTGATATCTTCACAACCAACTTCTTAAAAAAAAAAAAAAAAAAAACCAAAATGATTACTCTCAGTTCTATAGAATAATAACAAAGTAAAATCCAAAGTTCTGCACAACCCAGATCAATACAAAATCACACGACACAATTGCCACTGTTTTTGCTCACATCAAATCACACTTTCTCACCCTCCCCAACTCGCACACAAACAAAACAACAACTTGTAATTCAAAGAATCCACCAACTCACACAGAACCCCACCAACCAAAAACACCATTTAACCTCGAAAACACAAATAAAGAAGCAGACGGGTCTCTCATTTCTCCTTGACTAGCTTACCTGAACTTTGTGTATCCTCTCGTACTCCATTAGATCTCTCTCTCTCTCTCTTTCCCTACAACTCTTACGTAGTGTGAGTCTCCTGCCTCTACAGTTTCTCTCTCACCAATGCAGCGAAGCAAAGACACATAAAGCGAGAGCTTTAATAGTAGCTAGAAGACATATCCGTCTGAGTTTTGAGTGTTTAGTAGGCGACAGGTTCGCGAGAGTTACTTCTGTTTAGATCGTGACGCAGTTTAAGTCTCTCCTTCAAACCTTGACTTAACATTACAGTAACACTACCCCACTCTGATCTCGCCACGTCATCACTTGGACCACAGTCAAAGGGTCCCCACCTTACTTGGCAAAATCTTGGTGGGTCACTGCTCCCTTAATTGCTGGTCGGCGATCTTTCATCAATCCACCCGATGAATTGCCGTGTTCTTTAATTTCCTAAGTTTATTATATTTTTCAGGAAAAAAAAAAAAGTAAACATGGGAAATGATTAAAGCCAAGCTTTGGAACAGTGGCAATGATGAAAAGTAGAAATTGATTTATCTCTGTATAGTAAATACGTCATCATCGATTAATCAATCAATCAGAAAAATTAATAATTATAATTTATGTAAAAAGAGATTAATTAGTCTAATCAATTTATACCTCTCTTTAATTATTACAAACCCCCTTTAGTAGTAGTAATGACATTTGATCGAACTGCTTTGTTTGTACCTTCCCCCAAAATGACAAAATTTTGACCCATCTTATCTCAATTTGTATTTACCTTTTTTTAGTAGATTTTCTAATTAATTTTTCCACTTTCTACATGATAATGTTAATAATTATTTTTTATTAATATAATTAATAAGAATTTAATAACTTTTTTATTATAATCTATTTTAAAAGTAAATATTTTCAAAATAAAAATTTGATAATTTGTTATATGGATAAGGAGATAGGGCCTAGTGTGGCATAGTTTATTATGTATAGAGTCTTATAAACAACAAAATTAGGATAGAATTTAAAAAGGAAATTATTTATTGATATAATTAAAGTGGAAAATTAATGACATCCGCTAATCTCGCCATACATTTCCAATAATATTATAAATAAATAATTTAAGGAAAACAAATTTCAAACAGGTCGGAAATGATTGACGATTATTTAAAGATATAAATATTTGGGTCGGATCGGGTCGGGTAAATTATTAAAAAATTATATGAATATAAATAATAATTGCGGAAGGCTGGAGACGGAAGAGTCAGCAGTCAAAGATACTTAAAGCTAACAAACACGTTCGCCAATGCCTTGTTTTTTTTTTTTTTAAATTAAATTAAATTAATTTATTGGTGTGAGAATGTGAATGGATGAATTATAAATAGTGTCAGATTTTCAGATATGAGAACAAGTTCAGAATTCTATAATGTGACGCCCCTTTCCCTTGAACTTATCACCCTTTCTCTATTAAAAAATAATTGAAGAAAAAATTCATAAATTTTTGTTCAAGTGTGGGTTTTTGGTGCTACCAAAACAAACAAACAAAAAGTTACGTTAATCAGAGTCCGTTTGAGTTTTAATCCGTGTCCAAACAAATTTTATGTTACGTTCTTTTGTTTTATAGTACATGCCTTCGATATCGTCTAATACATGCCTTCGATATCGTCTAATAATATATAGTAATCTACATAAAACATTAGATGATATCATATAATATTATTCGACAGTGTTCAATAGAATAAGTCGTGTATCAAATTACCTTTGATAATATTCAAAAAAATTTTAAGCGTTCAATAAGTTATGATATTAATTTTTTTAAAAGTAGATCAAATTTTAATAAATATCTTTAATTTTGATTATTTTTATAAATACTCAAGAAATTTATGATTTTAAAGAGTTTTTTTTTAATATGATAAATTTTGAATCAAGGAGCTTCTTACATTTTAACTCGACTTCAAAGTGCAATTAATGAGATTTTTCTATTTTAGATGATATCATTAAACTTTAAATGATAATATTTTTAAATGGGGTAATAAAAATTTAAACCACAATATTATATATAGCTGTTCAAAACAAAATTGTAGTCTAGAGACATGTGAATGTTTAATCTATTAAGCTAATGTATGAAAATCATTGACAAACGAATTTCAAATGTAGCCTCTACTACTAATAGATAGGATTTGAAATTGTGTTGTTTCATTAATGATGATCATAAAATGACAAATTTAATCGGAAATATTCAAATCTTACCATTATATATTGATCTATCGGGACCTATTTGATATAAAATGTAGTATAAAATCCAAATTCGATTCTAGGGAGTACAAAACAATATGAAACAATATTTGAATGGAAATGAAGGACTAAAGTTCCACTAGATTTTTGTTCTTTACCAAATGATTTAAGGGGTACAAAACCCAATTAGTAACATATACAATTTGGAAACAACCCTAAGAATCTAGGGCACCTCGAGAAAGAGATAAGCCTCAAATTCTCTTCACCAAAAGCTTCGAAGGTTTACAAAAATCAATGTAGAGCTTATTATTGTTATTATTATTTAAAAACCCACTAGAAGAGAACCCTTTTCTTGGATTCCATTTCCAACACCTATAATTTGTATAAATAAATGAAAGCATTACCAATGATATTATGCACTCACACCACACATTATGAATGCACGAGTGTTATAAAAAAGTCACTCATTTCTCAATAGAATAGTAAAGTAAAACTCAATCGATAATTATGTTGTCAAAATATGTTTGAGAATATTATTATTTGTAAAAAAAATAATTGTGACAAAAGGGTTCACAAATGCTTTCTTAAAGTACTTTTGGAAATCATTTCAATGATATACTATAGAAATGAGCATAAGATTGATCTTCAATTTCTGTATATTTAAGTGTGGGCTATTTCTCATTGAATCCACTTCTCTTATGATGGAGTCTTCTTCATCTAATCAACCTTACAATTCAACATATTTATCTATTTCAATTGCTTTAACGGCGCCAAACCCAATTAGAGGAATTCTTTTTGTTTTGTAATACAAATAAATTACCATTATCCACTGCTTACTCCATGGCTTAAGCTCAAAGCCCTAGACAAAAAGGGTAAGAGGTCCCCCATCGAATTGCTTTATCTTTTAATCGGTGGTTCCTATTCTACTCCTCCTATATATATGTGTATTATATCGATCCTTATTATAAGTTATAACTTTCTCAAAAGAATTTTGCATCTGAAGTTATGTAACCAAAAACATTCTTTATACAAAGGCGTTCGTGTCTGCTCATTAACGAAGCCCTTGTGAGACTCTTGGAGTGTGGGTCGGATCACTACTCACATGCAATGTCTCTCTTGCCGCTAAGCAGTATTTCCACATAAATTTTGGTTAGGGTTTGACCCATTTGGTTTGTTCTCTTATATTTGTATGAACGTTTGATTTTCTAGCCTACTTCTTTGACCACATTCTCCACATGGCAAGACAAGACGGCTCCACCTAATTGTTGGCAATTTCATTTGTGATTTGTTTTTTCATTAAGTCGTTTCAAAGGAGTGAGTTGCCGAATTAATTAATGTGCCAGTGCCACCTTAGTATTTATTAATTGAATATAAATGGGGCCATATTGTCCCCATTTGGTGTACTTCAAGGTTTTACCATACATTATGATTTCAATACAATAGTCCGATTTATTTTTCAGAAATTCAAAACAGAAAATACGGTGAAAATTCATTTTCAACATGAAAACAAGATGAAACCTAACTGACCCAAGTCGGCAAAGGACAAGATTCGATCTTGCTATCTTTTACAGATCCGATGTGTTCCCTCAAAGTACAAAAAAAGGATTTCAGTGTTTGAATCTCTTAAATGTTAAATATTGTACATAGGTTCCTTATATGGACCAAATTTGTCATTCGTTTTGTCTCCAGCAAATAGTAGGCCCTTTTCTGCGCCAATATTCCTGCACATATGCTTTCTTCAACCAATAATTATTACCATCACGCCTTTTCTTTAAATATTGCAAAATTCAGCCTAAAATGATGTGATCCCAATTCGTTCATCTTCTTTAATTAATCCTTGATATTATTTCGTTCTTTCTTATAAAAATTGAAGTTTTTGTAATAGCGAAAAAATAATATATAAAATATCTGACAAAACGAAAACACGAGATAGAAGAAAATATAATATATAGATTTTTGAGACATGTGAATGATAACAAGTCTATTGAATCCTACTTCTTGTAAAACAAATTAACTAAATAATAAAAATCAAATCAAATTCTAGATGTACTAAAATTCTAAAACTCCCAATTAAATAATAAATAATATTTAAACTTTCTAACTCCCCATTGGATATTTGATAAAAGAACTCCCACGTGTTACTTTTTAAATATTTTTAATAATTCATTAAAAATAAGAACTATAACAGACCTATTTATAATTAAGCAATCATAATTCTTGTAAAATAAGATAACTAAATAATAAGAAATAAAATAAAACCAAATTCTATATATCATAAAATTTTAAAAATTTTGATTAAATGAGAAATAATATGTAGACTTCCTAGGTAATAAAAATTTTAATTAAAACAAGACTTTTGACTCAAATTGAGCTAAATAAATCTCTTACTCCATTTTCTTTATCAATAATATAAGTTTGTACGTGTGCTCACATGTGAACTTTGAATAAGAAAAATGTGTCTCCAATTCTATCTCATACTCATCTCTTACCATCGAGTCATCCTTTTGGACATTCTCATCATTAATTTCCCACTAAATTCTCAAGAAAGTGACACAGAAATATGTTCCTAAATTTTGAAAAAGCTGGACGACTCCAGTTGTTCAAGTTAGAAACTTTAAAATACTTGTGTACTGTATCAAGTTCCCCATTTTTCATGCATAAAATCAAACAACTTTTGTCAATATTCCTTCTCATTGATTCAGTACATTGTAAAGTATCAAACCTTTTTTCAAACTTTAGCCACTAATGGGAGAATTTTTGATGAATTATCATTATTATTTAAGGCAGAGCAGCCCTCTTTTTAGCTTAGATTTTGCTACAGAATAAATGCTTTTGTGTACTCAAAACGAATACCAAGTTGTTAAATGTGATGATAAGAAACTTCACCAACTAAATTAGCTGGCCATTTCTACTTTCTTTCCTAACTTAGTCTAAATTTTCTTAGCTTTCTCACATATGGGTCCCTTGAGTAGTTGAGTTTGACTGAAATAATATTTATATTGGTGTAGTTTAAGTTTAGGTTCTGTGATATGGGTCCCTTGAGTTGTCACTTGTCTTCCCTTGTTTGAAAGTTTTGGCTTGTAAAGCCTGCCTTTTTCTACCATCTTTCCCTTGTTCAAAGCCTGAAACATTATGGTCAATGATGGTTTACAACCTTTTGGAGAAGAATATATGGAGCAGATGGAGGGTGACAATTCAAAATATATCGAGTTCTTGTCAATGCCGGTCAGGCGCCTGTCCTGATAAGGTTGATTGCAGCAGATGTTTGACAGTTTTATTTTAATGTTTTGTAATTATCAGTGTCATTGTGGTAATGACTATATGATTGGTACAACTGATTCAAACCAAAGTCCAGGTAAAAGGAGTGCGATTGCAGAAACAATATTGCACGATTTCAGAATCATGCTACTTTTTCATTTCTGAAGAGGATGAGAGTCTTTCATTTTTAATGATGCAACGAAGAAAAAAGATGTACAAAGAGAATAGAATGAAGAGTTTGAGACAGCTACAGGCCCACAGTGGTACTTAGAAGCAAGGAAAACATGTAAAACAAAATCATTAACGAAAATATGAAAGGGCACGCCTACTCTTCAAGAATTATGTTGAAGCTCTCTTTGAATACTCTATTGGAGGGAAATCCCACCATTGGAAAGAAAATTGTAGGGTATTCCTAAATTAGCAAACAACAATATCGCATGTTTTATAATAAATTTAGATAGCTCAGCTGCTAAAAATCATTTAGGCTACATTATATACCTATCTGATCTTTACCAGAGTCTTTCAGAATTTGAAGTTAATTCTCTAACCAGTCATTTCAGCTACAGCATGTCCATGGGCTGTGGTCTTGTTTGTCCGGGTTTTCTTTCCTGTATAGTCGACATGGACATACCTGATGTTTAATAGTATGTGTTTGGATCAGGTTCAGGAAAAAAAAAGCCCATTAGTCACAACATAAATTGACCCACATAGTTGGCAAGAACTTCAGTTCAGTATGAAAGTGGTGGAGAACTTACATTAATATTCCCGATAATGGAGCTAACTGCAGTTAAATCTAAAGGTATTCAAAACTAATACTTTGATTCTCATATTTAATATAGGTCAATTAATTATATGAGAGTTGATGTTGGTTTTTTTCAAATATTAAGAACTAGTGTTAGGCTCAGTCATTTTATGTTTTTCAAAAGCATTTTCTTGCTGTGCTCATTCTCGAATATATTTTAAATCAATAGAAATCACATATTATTTTCAAATTTTAATAACAATAAAATATCATCAGAACATTTTGAGGACAAAAACATAAAAATCAAATCATTTTGAGAACAAAAACATAAAATTTATAAGCAAATACAGCTTTAACCCAAATCTTATTAGTGTTAATATAAATGTCCCTTTGAAGAAGTTAGGATAACTGGGTATCATATTGTCCCCACACCTCATTCGTGCTCCATTGTTTTCCGCATAGGATGTGCCATGCTTAGAAACAGATTCAGCCTAGTTAGCAAGACTACATTCCTGTTCCAAGTTCAATTTGTAAGAATTCTGTTGCTTATATAAGTTCTACATCTATCTTGTTTAGCACTTTAAAGAACGGGTATCATTTTGCTGGGGAATTTGGTTCAATGTGACTATTTCTTAATCGTATATACTTGAGAAACATAAACAATTAAAGATATCATCACATCAACTAGTTTAATACATGGCTGTAGGGACTTATATAATATTTACAGAATAAACACAATCCGAGCAAAATTGTTTATATGTTACTTTGGTGCGTACATGTGCACTTGCAGCAGTTCTTTGTCAATCTCGCATGACTTGTTCTTCTTAGCTGCCTCCTCCACTCGCTAACATCTGACTAGGAAAAGCATTATGACAGCTTGATACGTGGTCACTGCTGACATAAACTACTCTGAAAATGTCATACTTAATGTCAAGTTTAAAGCGAGCAAGATATGGAAGTGTTGTTTTTCTGTAGTCCGAGTTGAGTATCCATGAGTAACAATACTGTAGAGACTTCCAAACAACAAGAGATGACACTCTTGGCATGCTTTGGCATTTCAAGCAAACTCCTGAGGTAGCCCCTTCCATCTTCAGGAACCGGTCTCTGAATAGGGCTAAGTTTGCGTAGGAGAGGTCGTTTAAGTCGCCGGCAGTAGGTGAAGATACATTTATGAATATTGTGTCACCTGTAGAGAATTTTGCAGCAGAGGATCCTTCTCTTGATTCTCCAGCATATGCATCAAAGAAGCTATGTTCAGCTAAGATAGCCATGCCTGATAAACTTGTTAACATGGATAGCTGGGAAAAAATGACAGGGATGTCAGAAAAATGGACACAAATTTCATTCAAGGTATGTCAAGATGTTAAAAAACTCAATAATTACATTGTCATATTAAGAACAATCATACATTGTTACACTATAAAACACTCCATTTTCTTTAAATTAGCTTAAAATATCTATTGATTAACTAATCTTTCTCAAAATTAATAACTCAAACAATACAAATGATCCGAAAATGGAAAGAAAAAAGGAGAAGATATGGCCATTTTAATCCAACTTACAACTGCTGAAGTCAAGATTTCTTTGTTTTCACTAGATCTCTTCGTCCATGCTGCATACCATATTATCTGAGGAGCAAATAAACTAAATTAGATATTTCCAGAGCAGCTCAGAGTGCATAAATTTTCGAGGAAGATTTTATTTTTAACGCAATGTTAATATAAGAATTATCAGGGCAAGTGGTTGACAATCCACTTGGCACTAGAGGCTGGTAGTTAGAATTAAGCTAAACGGCATTAGAAGGAAGGCAATCTGGTTATGCGAAAAATGTTACTGATAATAGAAGTTTTAACTATACCATGATTCTAGACAGCTAATTTCTAACCAACAAACTGATGATTGATGATCAGTAAATTAGAAATTTTTGCATAAGCAATGAAAATGATCGAAAAAGAATGTGGGGAAAGCTAAAAAGTTTCTAACCATATTTCCATGGATACTCCTGAAAATAGAACTTTGAACACAACCGAGGCTTTGAGTGCATACAGAGAAATGTTTTAGTGCCTCCACAAGCTCTTCCACCAGTACTACTGTTGGCCTGAAGACAAAGAAACTAATATCCAAATTCCTGTTGTTGAAAGGCACAAAACATGCCATCTTGCTTTTGCAATTTGCTTTTCTTTCTTTCAGACTTGTTTTCACTTCTCTTCTATGTCTCTTGTTTCTGTCTCTTGAAATGAATCAGAGACAGACAGGCAACAAAACACTGTTGGTGACTGGGAACTTGGGCAACAAAGTGGTTGTTGAAATCCAGTTGGTCACTACAGCTTCTTGCCTGGTCTTCTTTGGCTAGTTCCAAGATATTAAAAAAATATATATAAATAAAAAACAAGTAATAAAAATTACCGAAGGACTCTAGAAAGAGACGCTATTTGTCGATCATTTTGACTGTGTCTACATTAAAAAAAAAAAAAAAAATCGAAAAATAAGGTTAGAAATGTACACGTGACTATGAATATTAAAAAGGATTCTCTTGAGAAATTTCTTTTATTTTTATTTTTAATTTTTTAATATTTGGATCGCGAGGTCAAGTGATGTATAATTAATTTTAAAAAGTAATTTGATTAAAGTCGTGTTCTCTTAATTTTTGTTCAAGAGTCTTATAACTCTGAGTTGTTTCTAGAGAATGGAATTGCTGCGTGATTAAAGGGTGGTTGAATTTGATGGTGAAACAGATGACCAGGTCACGGATGCTTTTGATGGGCGAGAAATGTTGGGTTTGTTGCATTTCCATTGACAAGAGGAAACGAAAAAGTCCAAAAAAAAAAAAAAAAAAACGTAATTTGGAGTTTAGGCTTATAATCATAAAATTAAACACCTAGTAGATGGCTTTTGCTGGTCATTAAATTTTACAACGATTAAAATCCAAGTAAAACTGGAGAAAGCTGCCCAAATGTTTACATAGCCAAAGTAAAGCAAAATATTACCCGAGAAAGAAGAATTATTCCATATTTTGATCTCGTTTCCTTCTAGCATTTTTGATAGACAAAATTATCGATTAACAGTAAAGATACATGTTCCATGTAATTCCTTTACAAAGTTTAAGGTCAATATAAGATAAAAATAATTGGATATAATACTAAAAATAAAGACTTAAATTTATGCTTTTCTCCTCCAATCAAATGGGGTGAAAATGGTAGACTTCTATCCTTCACTTCATGGATCCTACATTAACCTGCTCATGTAACATCCGAAATTGTGCATTCTGCTTGAAGAAGAACCAAGCCAAAAATACTTGGCTATCTTAGCCTTCACTTCACTTCATGGATCCTACATTAAGTCAAATTTTGCCAACAGACTCAAGAATTAAATGCTTATGCATTCTGTTTAAAGCTATTAATATTATAGACAACTGCAAAATTTGTTTTATAATTGCTGCAAACTTGCAAATCAATAAAGCCGTGTGATGATTGAACTCAGCTATTTTAGTTTGAAAGTGAAAAGAGAAAGGCCAGGAGTATATTTATTGATTGCCTTAAATGCATACATGGTATGCATGCAAAACAAAAACTAAGGGCGGGGTTCAAATTCAATGAGAAACAAGATTTTGCCTTAAGAGAGAGAGAGATAATTAGCATAAAGAGGAAATTTTGGTATTCTCTTCATGCAGATATAAGTTCTAAGTATATCACCTCACCTCATCATAGGTCTATTGGGATTCTCAAACCATCATGTGCAAGTCTCACTGGAATTCCTTCTCTAAATACAAAGAGAAAACTTCCGTAAGTTTCTTTTACAAGATCTTTCCACATATATAGAAAAAGATAACAGCACAAAAATCTTAAAAAGCAACGGTAAACTGTCTACCTTTTGGACCAGTCGTCAAGAAACTCATTGTCCTTGTGGTGATCAAACACATGAGTCATTCCAATTAAAAGAGCTCGTCTAGGACATAACTTTTTTACAGTTTCAAGAGTCTGCAAAAAGTATCAGTCAATGTCAGAAGCAGCATTTAACAATTCATGAGGGTACCATGACCATTGACCAAGAACTCGTTGAGTTTGTAAACGAACCTGAGGGAGGGATAAGTGAGTTGTAGGGTATCCTTCCTGGAGAGAGATGAAAATGGAAGCAGAACAGAAAAATTACTAATTACGCAGAATTATGGTAAGATGCTTATCAAGAGAGATACATTTTCGGAAAGACAAATCATATACCAGTGGCTAATACATTCCATAGTGGTGAAACAGCACAGGAGGTAGTTGCCAAAATTACAAAAATACAAGTCAGTAACACAATTTTATAAAAAATCCTTGCTGCCACCACGATAGATGATTAAGCAACCATACCATTTAACCAAGATGGATGATCAAGGTTCTCGGGCTCAATTTTTAAGAAAGGGCAGTTATAATCAAGCAATTCAGCAAGTTTCTTCAAGCAATGGGTATATCTGTTGTTAATATGTTGGTATATTGCCTAGCAATTATTGTATTGGTTACATGCCCACAATTGCATCAATGGACAAAATATATCATAAATACCATCTTAGATATCTCAAATTTCCTTACTTTTACAACTTAGGTTAAGACATCTCTATGACAGCTGTGTGCCAATAAAAGTTTTTTGATACTTCTAGTAGGGCTTTTCTTTTCTTTTTTCCCCAGTTTTTATTTAGTCTCTGTCATGTAAGATCTTCAGTTTCCCAACTTATTACAGGAACACTAGCACAATGGCAGAGATGCTGCTTCATATTGCACATACACACGTAGATGACTGAAAATCTCATATAAAATGTAGTAATTTCTTGTCACCACTTTATTGTGTGTGTTGGTTCAATAAACAATAAACCAACATAATTTTTATTGATTCCAAATAATCATATACCCGTTTGAACAGAAAATTGTTTCTTTTAATAAACTGGTGGTAGTTTGATGAGGAGCTAACGATGGCACATTTTCTTGAAATCGTGCACGATCATTGTCTATAAAGAATGCTTCCCGCATGCTACAAATAATTATGAGTCTCATATGCATGGATATGAGTGTGGACTATTTTCATGTGTATTCTCAAAATATTTCTTTCCGTTAAGAATGTGTGTTCTCAAAATCAACATTATGATCTGTACAGATGAGGTTATTTTTATTTTTATTTTTTACATTTAATTATTATTATTATTATTTATTAATACTAGCACCGTCAGTTATTCTCAAAATCATAATCTAGGTACAAAGATGATTTCGTCTTTTCTTTTCATTTCTTCTTTTTTTTTTTTTCCATTGAAGTAAAGTTAATCACAAAAGCATTAAAAGAATTCTGAAACTTACTGACTGACCTTATACGATGTTTCCAAGATAAGAAGATCTAATTGCCCAGCCCCAGATTTAGAAATAACTGCAAAACCGCATTTTTCTTATTGAACAATAAACAGAAAAAGTTTTCAATACTAGTTTTATCTATAACACAGAAAATGCTTTGTAAATTAACCATCAAGTTTTTTCAGATAAAATGGATGCAACGGTCTGTCAAACTTCCCCAAATACTTTAAAACCATTTCCCGCAAAGCCCAAGGTCAAACAACTGTATAATTTCACAACAACGACCAGATTATCAAGATCCTCAACAAGACGAGAAGCGGAACTAGATTTTCTACTGAAGAGGCTTTGTCTGTATGTGTATAATTTTTACACACAGCTCTAAAGGTAAAAGGAGAGAAACTGTGGAAGGAACTTCCCTAGGGGGTGACCCCACACTGCCCCTGCCATCCATCCAATGGCTGAGACATTTTCCTTCAGGGAAATCACTATGTAAAATATTTGAGTATGCAAAGATCTTACAAATCTTTAAGATGTTAAAACTACATATATAAACATCTTTCTTATATTGGAACTCCAAGTCACTCCATTGCATCCACTGTTTCTATCACAAAAATCAAACTGCGAACATAAGACTAATAAATACATAGAAGCACACAATCAAAGTGAATTAACTCAACGCACCATGTTCTGTGGTTGAAGGAAAGTTTGAAACATCAGATATATATGCAACTCTACATTTTTCACCAAAGAGAAAGCCCAAAGAGACGTAATTTACTCCATGCATCACCTACATTAAAAGAAAAAGAAGAAATAGTAAGAGATAGGAAATAAATAAATAGAAGAGGTAACAACCATTAACAGAGAAACTTGGACCACGAAACTGGCAGAGGAACAAACTGCAGGCCTGATGCAACAAATGGCTTGTCACATTGTTCCTCAATTATCTTCCAGTCAATCCGTGCTACATCTCTCACTTCTTGGCCTTCTTTCTGTTTCTTCTGAACCAAGTGTGGAAATTTCGATGAAATGCTGTTCGAAGGTCCAACAAACACAAATGTTAAGTACTTTACAAGTAAGGTTACTATTAAATGCAAAACATCACTGCTCAAAATGCCAAATGTTAAACTTCATAAGCTTATTCCAAACAATCCTCCAAGCTGTCACATTCAGAATTTAAAGTTCTGTAGCTACGAAGTAAACGTAAGATGCCATTTTCCTCCGCGTACAACTATAATGCTAGTAAACCAGCAATATTCCTGAAATGTTTTAGATCTTAAATCACCGGTGCAGTCATATTTACTGTTAAGTATGGATATATAATCAGATAAATTATTGGTTATAATTACCTAAGACAACATAGGTTTTAGGATCTATGAGTTCGTGAAACCCAAGAAGGGTTAGTAGTTGCCCATTCAAGATGCCCGAGTATAAGAAGCATGAAGCTAGAGTGTTGTATGGAAACTGAAGTTAACTCAATTAATCATCATAATTGTCATGATTCTAGCACTTGTCATACTTCATAAAAAAAGGAAGCGAATCAAAAACTCTACAAAATGTTGATTGAGAAAAAAAAAAAAAAAACCACTATGCAAGTCCACCCAAAAACAGAAACACGTACCTATCCATTGTAAACTGACTTAAGTACACAGGTGTTGGGTCAATATCACTTGTAGGACTATCTGGTTGCATAGAACGTATATCGTCCAATCCAAGAACTGCATCAGCATGTTCATGAGTCAAAATTATCTGCAGTTCATACAAAAATAATTTCTGAACTTCAATCATATTAAGCAACTGCAGAAGCAGATTTCATTAAAAAACAATGAAGATTAACATGATACCATGATAAGGATCAATAATAAATGCCTTTTATATGGACAACAAAGAGTACTTTGTCAGCACCAACAACTTCATGTGCTGCTTAAAATTCCTCAAACGAATTTAAGTTCATTATTAAAAAATTGAAGAATTATAGTGCCAAGTACAAAAGGTTTACATTAGAAGACAGAAATCATGTTATTCATAGTATATCTCTGACAATAAACTTTGGACAAATAATTACAGATTATGACAGTAAACCCTTAAAGTTTAATTCCCAATTTTCTATTCAATTAAAGTGGTCTCATGCAAAAGATCCTGCATCAGTTGTTTTCCTAAATTTTCAAATTTAGTTGTTTCAATACTGTGAGAGAGCTCAGCCAACCTCACTAACTGTTTGTTCCTCAAAAATTTGAAAAATAGTATCAAAATGAAAACATTATTTCGTTTTTGCATGAAATGTAGAGAATAAAAATTGCACACCCTTCATTAATATATACTGAAATCACTCTGAAGTATTCATATAATCTCAAAAAGAAAGAAAGAAATTAAAAAGAAAAAAAAAAAGGCTTTCATAGCATATAAATTATAAAAATGATGAGCACAGGAAAACCAAGAAGACCTACAGAATCCAGTCGAGGAATATTATGGAAAGTAAACCACCGAAGTACTTGCTCCCTAAATGTTTTCCCAACATCGATTAATATGTAGCTGTGTTTACCATCTCTTAGACAATAGTCAATTAGAAAAGACGTATTACACCTGCATATCCAAGTAACTCAAGTTATATAGGCACTGGTGTCGCTGTAAAATAAAGAAGCTTTTATGTATAATTTATTATTTCCAAAAAAATTTCAAAATCAAGTAAGTTTTCTGTAAAAAAATCTTATCATCTTTACTCCTTAAATTGAGTTTATTATTATTATTTCATTAAACACAAGTAATTTTTAACAAAGAACGATACTTTGACAAGTTGATGTTTTTCCAGTATTCTGAAAGTTGAAAACCTGCTCTTAGTCATGCTAAGTGTGTTAGTGCTTCATGCTTAACTTCGGATTTGCTATAGCAATTCAACTTAAATTGCACTAAAAGCCAAGCAAATAGATCAAAAACAAGAAATCAAACCTGTAATTAGGATTGCGCTCAGGAGGGAGGGACAGCGCCTGGAAGCATACATGGCAGGGAGGATCGGACGGCTGGATCAGGCACATTACGTTGGGAAGCGCGTTGGAGCAGCCGGTGCCGAGAAAGATCAGCGCGGATCCACCGTCGACGGCGACTTTGTCGTTTAGTTTCTCCTTCTCCATAGAGAAAAATAGTCAATGGCGTTGGCGAAGAAGAAAGTGGGGAACGGTCATTTTAAAATTTTAAGAAGAGAGGGAGACCTGGCCCACGCACTGGAAGGTCACAATTTTGGCGGCAATCAGCTTCCAAGTTTATGTGTTCTCGGGTTGTACGGGTTTTGGATCGGATCCCAAGCTTGTTACGGGTTTTGGATATCTTCTACAATCTTTAATCTTTAATCTTTAATTATATTATATTAGAATTTTTTTTAAAAAATCTAATTTTTAAATATAATTTCAAAAATTTTTATGTTATAATATCTTTAAATTATGGAGCTAACTTGTTGAGTTGATTTGTCAGGATGAGTAAACGGTTATAACGTAAAATCCATTCTTATAAATTGATATAGGAATTACTGAGTATATGTGCTATTGTCTTTGTCAAAATTTTCTCAGTTGGTCTATTTCTGGAAATAATACCTTGAGAAGAGTTGTGGAATACAAAGGACAAGAGAGCTAGCCATGAAGCATGCTAACCTTGCCGCAACAGCAATTGATTCTCTATTCGAAACTGATGAAGAAGATTTGAGATATTCAAGGCTGGCAATTTTAGATCTTACTAAAAAGAATCATCTTAAGAAATAAATGACAATATACTAGTTAATTCTTAGCTACACACTGTGCCAGAGTTTTTGCTTATTGATTTCAACCACTGTTCCTTTAAAGTGAGGGACAATCTCCCCTTTTGGTTTTCTCATTTTCTTTTGTTTTAGTCAAATTTTATGTTTACAATCTTCGTTTTGAGGACTTTCATTTCATCTTGTAAATCAGCCATTTTGTGGAGTACGTATTACATGATAATAATGTAATATTGATCCATTCTGTTCAAATGACTTATTTGGTTTGAGATCCATTATAATATAATAATATAAACTTAGAGCCGTTTTGCTTGAAGAGGGTAGAAGTGGATCACAATTTAATTTCTTTAAATCGTAAGTTTTCTATGGAAGCGCCTTGTTTCTGGAACTAAGGAAGCTAGGAGAACGCCCATGTTTTCAGAGTTCTATTTCTGTCATTTGGTTACACCTTACGGTGGAGCTAAACTGCGCTAGGTTCGTTCACCACCGTCTCATCAAGCAAAGCTTCCTGAATGATCTAGAGGATAAATGCATTATGGATCGAGGCCGCGTAACCTAGCAAGGATTTTCTGCTGTCTAATTAACGTGCCAAATTAGAGGTTGCCCAGTGTTACACACAAAGCGGAGGATTAAGTGATGTAGTTACCATAACCATACTTCAATTTGAAGTGCATTTAAATCGGCTAGTCCTCTACTGATCAAAGTTGTTCACAAGTTAGCCTTTGTTTATGAAAATGAACAGAAAAAAGAAAAATTTTAATATATACGCGTATGGCATACATCATTGCTCATCAATCAACACAAAGAATTTACAATTGTAAATCCGAGTAACATTTACAAGAAAATTATAATATCAGCAAACCAGAAATAGGATAGGAGTTATTGAGTGAGCATCTGTTCTTGCTCTGCTGTAGGTGTAGCCTTCCACTTCCAAACGCTCACTACGCCACTTCCATCCCCAAGGAAAAAGAGTCCGTCGGGACCCCTTTGCATAGCTACGACTTCCCTTCTTGAAAACACCCTTGCTCTCTCCTTAAACGATGGTAACTCGTACAGTCGAATGGCAGAGTCTTTACAAGAACACAACAATATGGGCTTCCCATCTGCATCAACCATTCCAAACATTGCAACGACACCGCATTCTTCCTCATGCGTATACGTTAATTCAAAGCTACCAAGCTGAGTAACAGCCCATACTTTGATTGTCTTGTCCAATGAACCCGAGAACAAGTAGTCATCACAACAGAGTAGAGACGTCACAGCATCGCTATGCACATTCAGCGTCTGAACACACTGTAAACTCTCAAGATCCCACACATTAATTGTACCATCCGCGGAACTAGAAAAAAGTCTCTTCCCTTGCATTCCAATTCCAATACTTAAAGACAGAACAGCAGTAGTGTGAGCTTTTATCGTTGCAACCAGTTTGAAAGGATTAGCCTCCAACTCCAAGCTTCCTCTCCAAATTGAAATCACTCCATCATCAGAGCCAGCAAATAGAAGATCACTAAAGACAACCATGGCATTCACCTGCCCAACTGGTCCATCCAGAAGGAACGTCTCGTAACCACCGGTAGCCAAATCAACTCTCCAGGCCATAACAGAGTCAGGCAAACCCAGAAACACCCACGAGCCTTCAATAATCAAACAACCAATCTCGGCTCTGTTATTGATGACCTTAATACACTTACCGGACTCACAGTCCCAAACCCTAACGGTACCATCTTTAGCGCCCGAAAACAGCTTATTCGACCCAGAAGGAAGCCCAATACCCATCACGCCCTTCTTGTGACCACTCAACCTTACCAGTAAGGAGAGATTGTCCTCATCGGAGTGAAGCCAAGAATGTAAGAAACGACATTTCTCACCGTAAACACAAGTTTCGGAAATCCAGTGATCACAGACCTTCAATTGCCGGTTGGTGTTTCTGGGTTCGTCAGAATGTGGGCCTGGAGCGACTGTCCTCCTACTTCTAGTTGTTGGGTGCGCGGCTGTGTCGACATGCAGAAACCGACAAGGGTTTCGATTGCACCGCCCTTGGAGCCAAAACACACAAACTGAATTCTTCTGAAGCGGCCGATTGTAAGGGTTGCGCCCACCTCTTGTATAGGCAGTGTTCACAGCCATGATCCAATAATCCAGAAGAAGACGGTGATCGAATTGAATTGGGAGAAACGGAGCGTAAAAGTAAGAAATTTGCGTAAGAGACAGAGAAAGAATTGTAAGAATTGAGAGTTTTTAGGGTTTCCTAATTCGCCTTGTAATCCTATCATCCAATGATTCCTTGTGGTAGAAGCAATTAATATTTGATCGGTGGATCAGATTTTATCAAGAAGACCGTTAACTTTCCCGCTTCCGATTAGAATTTCAAATTGTTCATAATATTTTTTGCGCCAAACCAAACGGGGAATTTACTCTAACCCCCTAATTAGATTTCATGAAAACACTTAACCCCACACTTTTACGAAACTAACACTGATCCCCCAAAAAATTACCACTGTTTTCTCAAAACTAACACTCACCCCCCAAATATTTGGGGGGTAAGTGTTAGTTTTTTAAGGGTATTTGGGGGGTAAGTGTTAGTTTAGTAAAAGTGTGGGACTCAATGTTTTCTTCAAATTTAATTGGGGGGTTATTGTAATTTCCCCCCAAACCATATAGTTTAATGTTACACTAAATTCTGCTTTTCATATAATTTGTTAGATTTTGGAGAGAGAAATGTTTGGAATAAATAATAGAAGATAATAATTTATAAATGAAATACATTTGAGAAAATTAAATACAAAATTAATACTTTAATAGTTGAATTATTAGCAATCCAAAATAATAAATTAAACTAAAAATTTATAAATTGGTTTCTTGACATGATTAACAATAAGTAATTATTATTGACCACTCCTACCTTTTTCCTTTTTTTTTTTTTTCACTCATATGAGACGTTTGCCCTTTTTTATCTTCTTTCATCTTTAAGTTTTGAAAAAATCTCTTCTAAAGTCCTCAAGTTAAAAATTCTATTAGTTAACATCTATTAACCTCCATATTCTAATAAATTTATCATTTTACCCTTATTAATATATAAAAAATGACTTATTTTTCAATGACAATATTAAGTTAAATGATTAAATTATCCTTGAAATAATTATCAATATGTGTTAATATTGTTCATAAAAAAATAATTTTAATATGTGTTAATATGTGTTAAGGTAATTTGATCATTTAATTTAATATTATCTTTTAAAAATTAAGTCATTTTTTTATAATGTTGTAAGGGTAAAATAGTAAATTTATTGAAATATAGAGGTTAATAGATGTTAACTAACAGAATTTTTAACTGGAGGACTT